>RJWM01038820.1:0-16462 GCA_004363535.1 Dasyprocta punctata | reverse complement strand
TCCTCCAGTGGAATTTTAAGGATTTCACTTAGAAACATGGAGTAAGACTTGTAAGAAAGAACCTATTAGACCAAGATACCTTTTTTGAAGTTTATATTGTAGATGTCTGATGAAAAATTACAGGTTTCTAGAAGATCAAAAGGCTTGTAGAAGACAGTTGGCTTTTAACAGAGTAGAATTCACAATTATCTTTTGATCTTCCTTTTTAATTAAGAGGGCTATTAAAATAGTTGAGATGTTGGGTGGTTATGAGCCATCTGATAACATCTTTTAATAAAATAAGATTTCTTTAGAATTTAAATTGCTCTTGCTTATCAGGCCCATCTCTACCCAGGTGGAAATAATGGAAAGGGCTCTAACTGTGAAAGGTTTCGTTGTTCTCTGAGGAGAGCCTGGAGCTTTGTGTATTTGGTTATAGAACCCACTGTGGAAGGTTAAAAAGTAAATATTTACCTCTGAGGTAAGGATTAAGAACCCGGTACTGAGAGTTTTCATCAGATTTTTGAAAACTTCATCAAACAGCCTTTGAACAATTTTTGAAGTGAAAATGTGCCTGTAATATGGGTGAAGGCTTTGTCTGGTGTCTATTGGTGCTAATGAAGACCCTCCACACTCATTGGCTCGAGAGCCCGTGAGTTTTACATTTTTAAAGGGTCATAAAACAAAACAAATCGCAGAAGAATAGTGGCAGAATGTATGTGGAGCCTGCAGAGCCTGAGAATTCTATTTGTTCTTTCACAGAAAGGGTTCCCTGGTCCCTGTGAGAACATCTCAGTAATTTTTTTCAGGTTAAGAAAACTCATTTATATTTTAAAGTGTACTAAAGGTATTTAAAACATGTTTGGTGACATTGTCTTTCATTCATTAGGCCATGAATATTGTCACTTCAGTGCTGCTACTTTATGCCAAAGAGGAGGAGGCTTTCTGGCTGCTTGTGGCTCTGTGTGAACGCATGCTTCCGGATTACTACAACACCAGAGTCGTTGGTATGTGGGGATGTGGTTAACATCTTAACCCATAGCTCACCGGAGAGATGTTTTGAAGCCGTACCAGCTGGCACAAGTACAAGAGCATCCTGGGCTACAAAGTGAGCTCAAGACCAGCCTGAACTGCATTAGAGAGACCCTGTCTCAAAACACAAAACAAAAAAAAAAAAGAAAGAAAATATTCATTCTTTCTTTCTAGAGCTCTACTTAGATCTCATTCTGGTTTCATTCATTGCCTTCGTTTGTTAATCTCATCTCTTTTCCACATCTCCTCTCCCCTCCTCTCTCCTTTTCTCTTCACTCCTCCCTCCCCTTCCCTCCCATTAGGCAAAAGAAAGAGTTCCAGTTTTCCAAGACAGAAGTGAGAGAACTTGAATAAATGTAGCCTGTAAATAAAGTAGCCCCACAGAATCTAAAAGGATTCATACATATCACTGTTACAGGAATTCTTTTAGAAAGCACTTGAACTAGAGGTCACTCCATAATGTGTGAGAGTCACACCATGCATACCGACCATTAAAATAGAGGTTTGGCCCCACCCCCAGATTATTTAACGAAGAGGATGGAACCTATGGAAAGCAGTGGTATTCAAAACCTGGAGTGGAGAATATAGCATGAAAACGCTTGTGCAGAGTTTAGTTAGACATTTTTCAGAACTGGTTTTGCTGCAAAGCAAACAACCATTGAATTATTGCTGTTATTCCTTATCATCCTTTTAGGTATCGAGCATTTCATTTTAGCGGAACAAGCTTCTTACTGCTGGTGTTGTACAATGTATGCTTTAAGTTTCCCTCTTGTGTTCTGCCTGATTTACAAACTTTTATCCAAAATCTGATTCATCAAAAATATTCTTTACAATCGCTTCTTGGCCTTTTGGCTAAGATCAAGTGTAAAAATATTCTTTACAAATGTCAGTAAGTTGATCGTGAATATATATAGCTGGAATGCTTCTAAATTTTAAAAAATAGTTTTTTTAGTAATGTTTTTGTGTGGGGACCATGCATTTCAAGACCTTTGTCGTTGTTGTTTTAAATAAAGAGTTTACCAAGTGTATGGTTTATTTGTTCCGTTGCTGGGACAAAATACCTGAAGACCACAATTAAAGCAGAGGTTTCTTTTGCTAATGGTTTCAGTGGTTTCAGTCCATGGTCAATTGTCTCCAAGGGAGAAACATCTTGGTGAAAAGGCACTGTGAAGCAAGACTGCTCACCCAGTGGCAGTTGGGAAACAGAACACAGGGCAAGATCATCACTAAGAGTTGTACACTCAGTGACTCACTTGCTTTAACTGGGCCCTACCTCCCTACATTCAGCTATGAACCTCAGTGAATTCATCTGCTGATGAGTATAGAGCTCCATGATCCAATCACCTCTCTCGGAGTCTCTTAATCCAATCTACTTGACAATAACATTAACTAGTACACAGAGTAAGTTGCTTCAAAGGACATTTGGAGCTACTTAGATGTATATGTCATACCTAACCAGTGTATGGCCAAAACAATAACTAACCCAAACTACTAGTCTTTTCACCAGTCTTTACTGTTGTTGCATTTATGCTCTTTTATGGTAGGAAAACCCAAAAGAAGATGCGGCCAGCACTACCCTGGTAACTGAGTTGTGTCAATGCCTTGGTCTAGTAACACAGTCATAGCAGAACAGTCAGTACAAAGGAGCTGGACCGTGCCTGGATTATTTTAGTCGGATGTTTTGCTTGGGCTCTTCGGTAAGAAGTTACAGTTGGATAGTGAGTGCCCTTTCGTGTCACCCCCGCTCAGGCGCACTGGTGGACCAAGGTGTCTTCGAGGAGCTGGCCCGAGACTACGTCCCACAGCTGTATGACTGCATGCAGGACCTGGGTGTGATCTCTACCATCTCCCTGTCGTGGTTCCTCACGCTGTTTCTCAGCGTGATGCCCTTTGAGAGCGCGGTGGTGGTCGTGGACTGTTTCTTCTATGAAGGAATCAAAGTGATTTTCCAGTTGGCCCTCGCGGTGCTGGATGCCAATGTGGACAAGCTGCTGAACTGCAAGGATGATGGAGAGGCCATGACTGTTTTGGGAAGGTACAGTGCTCCGCCCCACTTTAAAACCACCTCTGGTTTTCTTTTCTTTTCTTTTCTTTTTTTTTTTTTTTTTTTTTTTTTTTTTTTTTTTTTTTTGCGGTACCAGGGATGATCAAACTCACAACCTTAGCCTGCCAGGCAGGCACTTAAGCTACTAAGCCAAACTCCTGGCCCTCGCCTCTGATTTTCTTCCCAGTGCTTTCTCTTTCTCTTTCAGTTCACAAGTCTAAATTGAGTTGGCGGTAGCCATAAAACTTCTGCAGCTATGGATTTATTGCCATCTGCTTTTTCTTTGGAAGTGAAGAAAATTCCTTGAGGTTTTTACGAAAATCTTAGTCTTTTGTTTTATAATGCGGTTTTCAGAAAGTAGGTGGCACATTTATCGTGGGAGAATTCCTAGTTCGTCTCTGGTAACTGCCGAGCGCTTCTTCCCTCAGGTACTTGGACAGCGTGACCAACAAAGACAGCACGCTGCCTCCCATCCCCCACCTCCACTCCCTGCTCAGCGACGACGTGGAGCCCTACCCCGCTGTGGACATCTTCCGGCTCATCGGCACTTCCTATGAGGTAGGTCTGGCTCCCGGCTTGGCTGTGAGTTGATAGCACTCTGAGGTTAGTGTGGGGAACTAACCTGCTAATGTGCATCCTACACTGCTAGTGTTCATCATCACAGACTGGACCTCTGGACAGGATAGAAATTATTTCTCAGGATTCTGGATGCTGGAAAATCCAAGGTAAGGGTGCAGGTTAGGGCCCCATCTCTCAGCTTCCAAGATGGCTGCTTGAATGCTACATCTTCCAAATGGGAAGCATATCTTGTTCTCACAGGGCAGAAGAACAGGAGAGAACTCTTGCCTGCACAGCTCTAATCCCTAAGGTTAGGGCCCTCCCAACCTAAACACTTCCTGTAAGGCCCCACCTCCCAACACTGTTACACTGGGAATTAAAGTTTCAACACGAGTTTTATAAGGGACAAAATATTCAAACCATACCATGACCCATCAGCTTACCTGCTTCCTTTTACACTGTGAGAGCTAGTTGCCAGAAATAAGCAGCTACCTAATTGCTAACAGTTTTTGTTTCCAGAGACGGCCACTGAAGGAGCCTAGGATTTCTAACGGGTCTCATATTTTAGTAGCAAATGGCACAACCACCCCTGGCCCTTCAGTTCTTTGTTGTGTGCGTTCTGAAGCCCGATCTGGTAGCATCTCAGATTGATCTCTGTGTAGATCAGGGAGGGGCTGTTGGGGGGAGGCACGGGGACTGTCATAGGTCAGCTCACTTCCTGTTTCCATGCTGAGTGCTAGAAGTCCCCTGGATTAGATAGTCTGAGACACTCAGAATACCGTTAGCAGGCTGGTGTGAACCAGAGTCCTAGGATTCCTCCAAAACTGCTTGGTGTGGATGAGAGAAGATACCTTCTGACCTGTGATACCCTGACCTCAGCCTGGGCTGCTGCTGAATTCCAGAAGAGAACTAACAAGCTCTAAAAGAACCACGGTGTTACTTCCTCCCTCGGCCACTGCTGATTTGTGGGGTCCCCAAGACTCAGTCCCTGTGGCTCCTTATTTCCTAATCCTTGACTCTGTAAATGTTTTCAGAAATGATCGTTAGAGAAGAGAAAGTTTGAATGCTCTGCCGAGCACACTGTGCCTTGTGTAGAAGTTTTGGGTATTCCTGCCGGCAGCTAATCAGATATAAGAGAAATGCTGGTATTGGCAGAGGTCAGAAAGTTTCTCTTAGAGTCAGAAATTAAAATTGGTATGGATCCAGAAACTTTTTAACTCATGATGGATGAAAGATTGACATTTAAAAAAAAATTTTCATTGAAACTCCCATGTTTATTGAAAACGTATTTGCAGTGTGTTGAGTCATAAAATTAGTTCATGATTATAATAGAAATTATAGACAAATATTTAGAAGATAAACCATATCCATGAGCATTTCACCATATGTCCCTATTTTTTTATTTAAAAAAAAAGGTAGAAGTAATGCAGAATTTAAAAAAAAATAAGAAATCAATACTAGTCAATATAGTACATATTGTTATCTTAGAAGTAGTTCAAGTTACAAAATCTAGGCATAAAAAAAATCAGACAATCAAATGATGACAAGACAAATTATTCTTTCTAATGAACTAACAGAATTAGTAGTACAGTTATCTATCTTGCATACTTATACATACATAGAGTTATATGGGTATATCTGCAAACCAAAATGCCCATCAACCGCAGAATGGATGAAAAAATGTGGTATTTTTATACAGTGGAATATTACTCAGCTATAAAAAAGATGATCTTGAGACTTTTATAGGTAAATGGAGGCAACTCGAGACTATACTCATAAGTGAAATAAATCAGACTCACATTTGTAAATATCGTATTGTCTCCCTAAGTGTAAAAAAAAAATAACAATTAAACAAAAACCTGAAAGAGTAATAAGACCCTATTTTTGTATTTGCAGTACACACTTAAAAATCAAGGGCCTACTCAATACTGCTTTGTCACATTTTATTTTTTGTTAAAGTATACCATGAAAATTCTCTAGTAGACCAGCTATTGTTTGAAGACATGATTTTAATAACTTACTTGTAGTTTGTTTAATGGGTCAACAAAATTTATTTTACTGATCCCTTTTTCTTGGCCATTTACTTCAATTTCTTCCCAATTTTCAGCATGATACTCTGTGACGAACTTGTACATAAATACCACATCTCTGATTAATGTTTTTAGAATCCTAGAAATGAATTTGCAGCAATAGATCAGAAAGTGTGAATGATTCCTGGGATACACTGTTCTATTTCTATAGAGTCCCAGATTGTATTTTCACTTTTAGATCTTACAGATCGCTCTTTCACTTCACTTTCTCATTACCCTTATACATTTTTTTAAAAATCACTGCCCCAGGAATACGGGATAGTACTCAACAAAAAGCTCAATGACTTGATCTTCCAGAAAATGAGCCCATGAGATGGTAGGCAGCAGTTGACTGTGCATGTGTGTTGTTTTTCTAAGGGTATCCCTTCAACCTTTATTGTAAAACACAATTCTGGACCACACAGTAAAGCTTAGAACGTGGAAACTCAGGTTTATTCTCCGGGCAGATAAGCCGGCATCATGCTGAGGTTGGCACTTGGCCCATTTTTAATGGGAAAGAGAGGAGATTGGACAAGCTCGAGGGCTGGTTTCCGTCGATGTCTTGTCTGGTTGATCCCTGACGGGGACCCGAGACTGCCAGACATCCAGTCTCAGGACACAGCAGCAGCTTCCTTCCTCCACCTGGGAGAGAGCCCTCTTGTTTTTGTCATTGCCTGTGTCACCTGGCCTTTATCTCCTCTGCTTGAGTGTCATTGCACTGATCATATCCGACAGAAGAACTTAACACACGCACGCCATGCGCCTCCCAATCTGCTTTCCTCCCGCCTAACCGTCATATTGGTGGTTCTCCATCCTGCCTAGGCAATAAATCATTGTTTAAAAATTAAAAAGGCAAGCTCTTAAAAATAGAACTTTCTCGGCTCCCTTCCTGATCAATTAAATTTGAATTTCTGACAGGAGGCCCAAGAATAAATGTATTGATGAGTTGCTGCTCCACTTGCAGAAGGAGTCCCCTGATCACTAAGGCTGAGAATGACTGGGTCTGGGGCTAAGATGAGGCACTCGAGTGTTCTGGAGCATAGAACACATTTCCTTCTGCTCTTTGGGATAATCAGCCATGAAAATTGAGAAGTAAGAAAGAAATACTGAAAGCGCATTCATCTCTTGAGCTCTGGCCTGAGGTCCCCAGGGCACTGATCGCTGCTCTGTGGATCGGCCTGGTGAGAATGGAGAACTCCACTTCCAAAGTGCCTCGTGGGTGAAATCTCTTTTCCTGTCCTCTCTGGCTCCTGGTGGCAGGAACCTTGGGGTGGCGTGAGGACGCAGCGCTGTTCTTGGTGGGACCCGTGCGTGAGCTGAGCCTCTGTACATCTGCTGGAGTTAAACAGACATAGACAAAATCTCAGCCTTGAAGTTTAACTGACGGATCGGGCTGCCCTCATGGGAGGCGCAGGAGGCCCTTGTGGACCTCAGAGCAGCGCATGGCTGTTTGGCCTGAGTCTGAGACGTGCCAGGCAGCAGGAAGCATAGCTAGCAGGACGCAGAGCCCGGTGTGTGCAGAGGACAAGCAGAGGAGTCCGGAGTCGTGTGTCTGGCTGACTGACGCTAACTCTGAGGGGTGCCACACACTGCGTGGGGAGCCCGCCACGTCAGAGGCGGGGTGCTGGTTGCTTGTAGACAGCCCTGGCAGGGAGAGGTTTACCATTTTGAAGGTAAAAATGCATGTTGAGAGAAGTCCAGCTAGCTGCGCACCCTCTCGGTGCTTAGCTGTCATGAACACGTTCACTGTTCAGAGCCTGACTCTACATTATTGGTGCATATGCAAAGGCAGTGCTGTAGACAAAGGCGCAAGTCCACATGACTTTCCAGCTGCACCTCAAAGTCTGCAGACGGCACTCAGGGTGTGGGGCAGTAGGAACGGGGGACTTCGGGGAACTGGGCAGCTGTGACCTGCTCACAAAGTGACTGCCCGGCATGGGTAGGGAAAGTTTGTGCCGCTTACAAAAGACAGTGGTTGGACCTGGGGTGTAGCTCCGTGCTAGAGCTCTTGGCTTGCTTATAAAAAGCCATGGATTCCATCCAGAAGGACGCTGAAGGAATGGTGGTGGGAGAGGCCAGAGAACTTAACCTGAGACAGACTTGCCTCCAGCTCGTTCCTTATCGGAGCCCTACCTCTGTCCAGAGTCCATGGGGCAGCGGACTTCTGTAGACGACTGGGTGAGGTGGCGGGAAGTGCAGTGCTGGGATCAGTGCCTGAGCGGGTCAGGCAGCAGAAAGAAGCGCGGCCTCCTTGAAAACTGCCTCTCTGCTCATGGAGACAGTAGGAATTGGATTGGAAAGTTAGAAACCACAGAAGCATTCAGGTAAAAATTGAGCTGGAGAAGAGAGATAAAAGAAGATAGATTATTTTGTTTATTATTTAAGGAAAGATTTTAGAAAATTAAGATTATCTTAGAGGCCCTCCCCCCAGCACTAAATGCGTTGTGTTGGAGAAAGTGTCATTGCCATACATGTGTACTCCTGCTTTGCGTAGGTCTGAAACGTGCGACGCCTGGGAGAAACCCGTCTACCCAGACCTGTGCGTTTGCCACGGGAATGGGGAATGGTGGCTGCAGGATAGACTGAGAGGTTTTTGTTTGCAATATTTTTAGCATTTCATTGTGTCAGAGCCCCTCCAAAAGGATGGGTGGGGGCACCCCTGTATTGTTCTCATTGCTCACATTTGCCTCCAAAAGTAGCCAGAAAGGATGTTAGGGTGCTTGTTTCCCCTCTTAGGTCAGGGCATGGATGGAAGGCGCATTGTTTTGTGCCATGGCAAGTGGCAAAGACCTGGCCAGGGAGTAGTCCTGCATTTGTTTCTAGTTCAGGAAAACACAAAGGAAAGAAACAGCACTTTTTCTTTCACAGCAAGCCAATGTTTAACATTAGTTATTATTGCCATTGCTTCTAGAGATCAGTGTATTTTTATCTCTTCACAGCAATTCTGCAAGCACAGCTTTGGGATCTCATTATACAGAAGAAACTGAGGTTCAGAAGGCTCCATGGGGTTGTTCCACCTCCCAGCCAGCTGGTGCGGGAACTAGAATTTAAATCAAATTTTGTCTAGCTCCAAAATTTATGTTCTGTTCTCCTTAGAGATGAGAAAGAACATGCCGCCTTTGATAGAGCGTAGACAGCAGAGCCGTGAAGTCACTGTGACTTCAGGTGACTCTGGAGGGGCTTATTTAACCCCACAGGACCTTGGTTTTGTCATCTGTAAAATGCAAGTAGCAGTTGCAACTCACTGAGGTCATTGTAAGGAGCAAATGAGATGGCATATGATTGTCCTTGACAGTTGTAGGTGCAATAGAGTGACATTTCCTTCTCTCCCTTGCTCACGTGTCTTACTGATCACAGGCATACTGTGGCCTCGTTTGAAGTCAACACAAGCCATCAATAGGCATGTAAGTGGTATGATCAAAAAATACGGTAATTTAAAAAATTATTGTAGTAAAAGATGTATTCCCGCTAGTCCTCCCTTAAAGTTAGGCCCTGTTGGCTTTGAACACACTTTTTCCAACATCCTTGCCACTTTCTGAAGCAGTTCTGGAAGTCCCCTTCCATTAGCTCTTTCTGTAGTCGCTTATCACGGCTGCCTCAGTGTCCTGAATATACTGAAACGTTTTGCCTTCCATGGTCGTTTTGACTTTGGGGAAGAGCCAGAATCCCCACGGTGCCAGATGTGGTGAATGAGGTGAATGAGGACTCACCGCAATGTTTTTGCAAGTCTGCTTTTCCGTTGAGTGGGTCTCAGCAGCAGCATTCACTGTATGTTTGTCACACCTGCTGGCGACACACACGGGAAAGGGGACTTCCAAAACTGCTCACAAAGTGCCGAGAGCGATAACCCTTCGAAGTGAAGGGAGGGCGTATTGACGTTTAAGATGGCAATGTGTCTTTTGCTGTAATAATTTTTTTTTTACTTGAAACATTCACCATGTATTGTGATCGTGCCTTGTGTTTTACAGTGGACGTTCACAGCGCTTCCGTTGGAATCAAAATTCTTACCTTCCCTGGGAGCTTTCCTTCCCCAGTCAGAGGTTTAACCCCAGAGTGAGTTTTCTGTGATTGTTTTTCATCCCTAATGGCAACTGTTGAATTGGGCTGTTCAGTGAAAATCAATATCGGGTCTGTCTTGTTGACAAGAAGCTGATTCAGTATGTAGCAGGCAAGGCACTTCTCTAGAGAAAACCTGGTTTTGTTGGGGTTTGTTTGTTTTTAATACTGAGGACCAAACTCACTCAGCTACATTTCCAGCCCTTTTTATGTTTTGAGACACAGCTGGCCACAAACATGACCTTCTCCTGCCTCACAGCCTCTCGTATTAGTAGCTAAGATTCCAGGCACGCACCACCACACTCAGCTCTTGGTTAGGTCGAGACCCACTCTGCATTCCTGGAGGAAGGTCAGCTGGCCAGAGTCAGAGATGTTCCTGTACTCTCATTCTGACCATCAGAAAGGAATGCGAAGGTCAAAGCGCAGCTCCCTGGTTCGTCCTTCAAAAGCAAGAAGAAAGCAGAAAGTTACTGGAAAGGCCCCATCTTTGGCTGTAACCTCCAATTTGAAGAATATGACAGTTCAGAGTCCCCCACATGGACCGCTCTGAGCAGCTGTGCTGTTCATGGGTTGTGGAGTAATGTTGTCTGGATCTTGTGATAGTAAAACAAAAACTGCTCATGTTTATCTGAAATTTGAATTTAACCTGATAATCTGTATTTCCTGTTTCTGTTTGCGGAATCTGGCAACCTAGCATTTCATGGAACCCCTGCTACGCTATGCCGCAAATCAAAGATAGGGAGTGTTGGCCAGCCTCCCGCGGCTAGAGTGGTCCTTCCAAATCAGAGTCAGACGTGCTTCCTTGGCGTAGAACTCCGTGGTTTTGCATCTCACTCAGGATAGAATCTCAAAGCCTGGAAGCCCTCCATGTACTTCCAACCCATATATACTTTTCTTTAGGGTATATAGACTTAGGAATGGGGTTCCAAGGCATAGGGACACATAGGTTCGGATGTTACAGATGCTGCTAGACAGACTTCCAAAATGGTCGTACCCACTGACAGTCTAACTCACAGTGCAGGGCTTTGGTTTCACCTTCTTGCCAACACTTGTATTGTCTTTACCCTATAAACGTTTTTACCCATTACAGTCATTACTTCCGTGGGGAGCTTCCAGTTTTAAATGGTTCGTCTGTCTTTAAGTCTCTGAAAGAGACTTAAAACCTTACAGGTTCCTTCCCTTCCTACAAATAGATTCACTTGGCTTTTGAAGTTTTTAGTTCATCTAGCACACAGGTGATGCTGGGCGTTGCGGAGATTGGAGAGGTGCCTTAACTCACGGCGCCCCCCACCCTGCATCAGCACGGATTTCTGGACCAGACAGATAAATGAGCGCTGCAGAATGAATGGGGAGCCTCACACTAACACTTCTCCCAACAGCCAAGTCTAGTAATTAGCTTCCTTTTTGTCAAAACAACTCTCCCTTTAAAAAGGTTTTGGGGTTTTTTTTTCTTTTTTTTTTTCATAGACAAGTAGCCTAATCTAAACTTTCTTCTTCTTAATGACGGCTGTCTTCAGGAAGACACATTTGCTTTTACAGTTCAGTTCTACCGCTGACATGCATGAGAATTTTCAGATATTTATTAATGGTCCCTACATGGCTTTAAAACAGTAAATAAAAGTGTAATCTTGGTTGCCTGGTGTGTGGCAAGCCATGGGTGACATTCATGTCAAGAATGCTTCAACCTCTCTGCAGGCAACACAGGGCACTGTGTGCCTTAGCAGATTTTTCTAGAAATACTAATATTGCCTTTTCTTCCCTCAGAAATTTGGCACCATTCGGGCAGACTTAATTGAGCAAATGAGATTCAAACAGAGGCTGAAAGTGATCCAGACCCTGGAGGACACCACGAAACGTAACGTGGTAAGTCCTTTGACACGCAGCGGGGCCCTTTGTTCTCCGTTCCTGCTCTCTCTCTTGCCGGCTGTGCATTCCCACTTGACAGAATTGACGACAACTTGAAAGAAGAAGATTAGGGACTTTCCCAGTGTGACATTTTTTGAATATGTGAAATTTCATTGTGCTCATTTCTTTGATAGGTACGAACCATTGTCACAGAGACTTCCTTTACTATTGATGAGCTGGAGGAATTGTATGCTCTTTTCAAGGTGAGTTTCAAAGTAATTGCATGTCCTTTCCAAAGAATAAAAAAGTTCGCTTTAATAATTCAGGATTCTCTCTGTTAAGTCAAAGGATCGCAAGGTACAAAACTGGATCACTTAGTGTGAAAGTAAGCAGATTCTTGTCACTAATGTAAGCTGACATTTTATCTGTCTTCCTCTCCAGATAATAGTATAATTCTTTTCCTGAACCTTAGAAAATAGATTATTGCTTTCTAAAACTCATTAGGACAGTGGTAATCAAGTTTCAATACTGCCTGAAATTTTTACGATGCATAATGTCCTGTGTTATGCTAATGAAAGTGACTTAAGAAAAAATAATGTATAGCTAAGATAAGAATAAAGCTGTTTAAATGTCTAAGGAAAAGCATCACTGGTTAAATTTCTGTGTTTTCCATTTTAAAATCAAACTCCCACCCATCTTGGGCTGTAATAAGAAAAGATTATCCAGCAACAAAAGAATGCAAAATTTCTTTCTTCCAAAATGTTTTTTCAAAACCAGGGTCTGAATCCAGAGCCTTCACACTGAGCTACGTCCCTGGCCCTTTAAAAACAATTTTTTTTTCTTTTTTTTTTAAATTTGAGACAGGGTCTTGCTAAACACTTAAATGCTCTAGCTGGGTTTGAACCCCAGAGTCCAGGGATTGCAGACATGCACCACCGTACCCAGCTCCTAGAAAAAAATATTTTCGCCATTTTATCATTGTCAACCTCGTGTAGTGAAATGTAACAGTGGATGGGGAAATATTTAAAAGATGTCTTTGACGTAAGTACAAACTTTATGACAGTAATTACGGCCAAAAATAAATTTGCCCGTTTTGAGCAGTGCAAAGATCGTATAGGGGAAGACATAAAGGAGAAAAGTCTAGTGAGACGGAGCCCTGGTTCCTGCAGAGGCTGAGAGTTTGGCCGAGAGGATTCTCATCAATAGTCCTTCATCCCTGGCCACCGCTAGAGGGCACCACGCCCTTATTTATTTGTATCTCACTGCTGCCGGGTAATGTTCTCTTCCTAGTGTGTTGAGTTGATAAATTAGTAATCGGTTATCAACATGGGATAGCTCCTTCTTCCTTCTGATGAGGTCGCTGAGGCCCGGAGAGACTGAGCTCCCTGGCTTCCTCAGTTGGTTAGAGATGTGCTTTGTGCAGCAGCAGCAGCACCAGCAGGTGGGCACCAGCTGCCTTCCCAGCCCCAGTCTCTGTTTGACCCCTGAGGGTGACACTGCTGTCCCACGCCAGCTCAGCCCCGCTGCACCCCGGCCTGTGGAGCACCTGTAGCTAATGCTCGGGGTCAGTGAGTTGGTTGTCCATATTGAAGTGGTCCTTCCATTTCCAAAAGGAAAAATAATGAGCTAACTGGCATCAGTTTTTAGAAGGGATGCTGGAGATTAAAACTCACCTGCTTCACAGTGGGGTTGGGGGATTGTTCCAGGATGCTGCATGTTTACTCAGAATCAGGAGTGGCCCTGGGACAGCAAGGCCATGAGCGGACCAGAGAAAGGGCTGTGGCAGTAGAGAGAGGAGGTGGATCGTGCGGGGCCCCTGAAGGAGGGCAGAGGAGCAGCAGAGCTGTTTGTGCAGAAGCCCCAGGTCCTGAGATCAGAACTGAAGTCCTCAGATTCACAACCTTTTCGGTATCTGTAGGCAAAGGAGAAAGATATGTTTATGCCCGCAGTCTTCCTGAAATGGGAATGTACCTCTCCTAGAGTCGCAGGGCCTCCTGCACAAAGAGGCTGCCTGGCTTCCAAGGACAGGATCAGCTGCTCGCTGAACCCAGAGCTCTCTTCTCACCTCAGTGGTTCCCATAGAGTGACTTCTCTAGCACTCTTTGCAGATGCGTGGAGCTGGAGGACCGCACACTTACAGACAGGGCCGTGGACAGCAGAAGCTGATCCTCCTGTTCCGTCTTTTCCAGGCAGAGCATCTCACCAGCTGCTACTGGGGCGGGAGCAGCAACGCACTGGACCGGCACGACCCCAGCCTGCCCTACCTGGAGCAGTACCGCATCGACTTCGAGCAGTTCAAGGGCATGTTCGCGCTGCTCTTTCCCTGGGCCTGTGGCGCTCACTCCGACGTGCTGGCCTCCCGCCTGTTCCAGCTGTTAGATGAGAATGGGGACTCCCTGATCAACTTCCGAGAGTTCGTCTCTGGGCTGAGTAAGGATGTGCCCTTATACTGCATGAGTCTGAATCCAGCAAGGGGCAATGGGGCAATAACCCGGGCTCCTCAGTGCCCCCTTCGAGACCACAGCCCTGCGGAGAAGCACGCAGGTGCTCTGCAGTGACAGGGAAGCCTTTGGTCTCCATTCCCTGGGACGAAGGACTATCTGTCACCAGCTCACACACACACGCATCCCCCCTGCCTTGCCCCACCGCCCGGTTTGTTTACGGCCCCATATTCTCATTGGACTCCTCTTCCGTTTATAATAGACATTTGTCGCAGAGTTGGTCCATCCATCGTAGCAAGCATTGTGTCAGGCCGGCAGAATGAAGTAAGAAGGAATGCTCTTTTATTCTTTGTTGTGTCAGGCTGTCTTTGGACCATATACTTGTTTTTTTTTTTTTTTTGGTACCGGGGATTGAACTCACAACCTTGTACTTGGCAGGCAGACACTTGTGCCGCTGAGCTGTATCCCCGGCCTGGCCCATAACTTTAAATGATGTGCCAAGCAAAGAGAAAAGGTCAGACATAGGGTCAGTGCTGATTCCATAGAGCACCCTTAACCTGTAAGGACAATGCCAAGGAGGTACGGAAGTTGAAGGAAGCTAATGTCTTTAAGATGGGAAGCTCTTCTCGAGGTAAAAGCTGTAGGAGTACCGAGTACCCGTCCTTGCTTCCAGGCTGGACAGAGAAGGACTAGCCTTCAGTAAGAGCAGGCACTGTGCTGGTGCTTTCGAGCTTATACAGATCTCTCCATCCAAACAACCGCCTTTGAAGTCACATGGTGCCCGCTAGCATTTCCGGAGGACTCACGCTGTCAGGTGCTTCCCGGATGGCTTCTGCGCATTTGATTTGCCCAAAGGCACACAGCTACACGCTTTGTTTAAATCCAGGCAGCTTGGATGATGCGGTACTGTTACGCTTGAGTACTTGTCTTAGTTCCAGTACTTGTCTTAGTTTCCTGTAGCTGGGGGAATTTATAAACAGCAGAATTGTATAACTTGGGAATGGGGAAGGTCCAGGATCAAAGCAGGTGCGGCGCACGCAGCTTCTGTCCAGGATCTGACCTGCATACACTGGTCCTTTTCTGCATCCTCACGCGGCAGAAAAGCAAACAGCCTCCCTCGGGCCTCTTCCGTGAGGACGCTAATTACATTGGTCAGAGTCCTCAGGGCCTCATCAACTCCCAAAGGCCGCCTTGCATGCCATCACATGGTGGGGGGTCAAGTTTAAGGTAGGACTTTTAGGGGAGCACAGGAATTCACAGCACAAATTACATGCTTACTATTACTGTTCCTGTTTTCAGCTCAGGGAATGAAAGCTCAGAAAAGTTAAGTAACTGGCGGGCACATTAGTTTTTAGCCAGTAAATAAATGTCTTCTTTGAGGAGTGGAGGTTGAGACAGGGTTTCACTATACCATTCAAGGTGACCTCAAACTCAGGAAGATCCTACTGCCTCAGCCTCCCAAGTGCTGAGATTATAGGCATGCGCCACTACACCCAATCTTTAAATGTGTGTTCTTGACTAAACTGAGAGGCAGAGTGAGTATGTGCTGGGCCCAGGACATGAATGAGGTCTGTCTATCTGTCTGTCTCAAAAGCTTACCACACTGAGACAGCAAATGAGATTTTCTTCTAGAACCCTATCCAGAGAGATGCTGATTTAGAATTAACTTGGGAGATAAGAATAGAGAAGCGTAGCCACACAAACCACAGTATACAAGAAAGTCGGCGGTTTAAAGAAGTGTCGCCTGGGAAGATAGCCTTGCCCTGAAATGATAACCTGTGTGGGGACAGAGCAGCCTGCCTGAAAACCTGGGTTTGCTTCCAGGAGAGGCAAAGACCTGTTCTGTGTGGCTTTAAAGGGTTGAGCAAAGGGGCGATGCACGGTCTTAAACCATTTCTGAGTCGTGGGTTCTTTGAGCACTGATAAGAACTGTGACATTTGCTTCCCAGGAAACAACATAGGCAAGTAATTACAAAATGCTGCATTCTATGGGGTTTATGAACTTTGTAAAGTTGAGGCCATCGGTTAAGGATCTTTGGACTACATAAAAATTATAGGAGAACTCTTGGTAGAGAATGCGTTGGTCGGATGGGCCGCCCCGGGGCCCTATCTTTGAGAGCGGTTAGGAGATGCGAGGCTGCTGTCTCCGGAGGGTGGCAGAGGAGAGCCCTACGCTAAACGGAGCTCAGACAAGATAACCTGTCCAGTCCCTCCTTCTGGCCCGGATTCTGCGAGTTCTTTTGCCCTTTTTTCCTCCAAATCTGTTTCATCTTTAAACACTCTGAGGATATATTTTTACAAAAGGTTTTCTGATTTTAGGGAAAAAGTAACAGGATTCTTTTGATTGAAGCTATGATGATAAAATGGTGGATACATCCAAATCCATGAAAACTTAGGGGAACTCAAAACTTAAAAGCAGTTTCTAAAATGAGTAATTC
>RJWM01038819.1:0-16504 GCA_004363535.1 Dasyprocta punctata | reverse complement strand
GAAATTAATGGCAAAAGAAATCTCAAAAATTCCATAAACACATGGAAATAAAATAACCTCTCCTGAACAACCAATGGGTCACAGATGAAATTAAAGAAGAAATTAAACAGTATCTGCAGCTGGGGATTTAGCTCAGTGGTGTAAGCGCCTGTCTGGCAGGTGTGAGGCTGTGAGTTCAATCCCTGGTACAAAAAAAAAAAAAACAAAAAAAAAACAACGGTATCTACAATTAAATGATAATGTTAATACAACCACTGGAAGTTACGGGATGTAATGAAAGCAGTCCTAAGAGGAAAATTTATAGTACTAAATTCTCACATCAGGAAAACAAAATGAGCTCAAGTAAATAACCTAATGTCAAACCTCCAACTTCTAGAAAAAGAACAAAACAAGCCTAAAGCTCATATGAGGGAGGAAATTATAAAGATAAGAGCAGAAATTAATGCAACTGAGATGAAGAAAACAATACAAAGAATCAATGAATTGAAGAGTTGATTCTTTGAAACATTATATAAAATTGAGAAACCCTTAACCAACCTCATCAAAAAGAGGAAAGAAAGTTCATGCAATTAGGAATGAAAAGGGTGAGATCACAATGGATCCTAAAGAAATTCAGATGATCAACAATGCTTACTTCAAGAACCTGTATTTTAACAAGATTGAAAACACAGAAGAATTGGACAGATTTCTAGATACATATGAATTACCAAAACTGAATTAAGATCTAAAAATTCTAAATAACCCAATATCAGTCAATGAAATTGAAAATGTAGTTTAAAACTAACCACCAAGAACAACAATAAAAGCCCAGGTCCTGATGGATTCACTATTGAATTCTACAAGAAATTAGAAAAGAGCTAAAGACATTACTCCTCAAACTCTTTAACGAAATTGAAAGGAGGCAACACTCCCAAAGTCATTCCTGGAAACAAGTATTAACCTGATACAGAAACCAGCAAAGGACCCAACCAAAAAAGAGAACTACAGATCAATCTCCCTAATGAACATGGTTGCAAAAATCCTCAATAAGATACTAGCAAACAGAGTGCATCAAATCATCAAGAAAATTATACACCATGACCAAGTAAGATTCATCTCAGCGATGCAGGGGTAGTTCAACATATGCAAATCAATAAATGTAATACATAATATTACAGAGCCAAAGACACAAATTACATGATCATTTCAGTGGATGTAGAAAAAACATTTGACAAAGCCGAACACCCATTCATGATAAAAACCCTACAGAAAATTGGAACAGAGGATCTTTGGCTCAATCTGATAAGAGCCATCTATGACAAACCAACAGCCAACATCATACTAAATGTTCAAAAACTGAAAGTTTTTACTAATAATAAAGGTGATTTCAATTTATTTTCTATAATTGTGTAAAATACAAATAATGATTTTTAAATACACAGCTCAGTGGTGTTAGGTGCATTCACAGTATGGTTCAATCGTCTATCCTTAGAAACCTTTTCATCTTTCAAAACTAAAAGTCTGTACCTGTTAAACACAAACTCTCCTTCCCCCTTCTTCCACCCCCTGACATCCACTACTCTTTCTGAATCGATGAATTTGATTCCTCTGAGTACTGCATATAAGTGATAGATTGGGAGAAATCAGGTCAACTGCCAAATGTTGAACAAAAAAGTCACTGAATGTACTTCACCATAACATTGTATAAAAATTAACAAGCCTAAACCGGGCATGTTGGCGCACGCCTTTAATCCCAGCACTCGGGAGTCTGAGGTAGGAGGAGCGTTGTGAGTTCGAGGACCGCTTGGGCTATAACGCGAGCACAAGGCCGGCCTGAGCTACATAGTGCGACCCTGCCTCAAAAAAGCAGGGCTGGGAGTTTGGCTCAGTGACTTAAATGCCTGTCTGACAGGTGTGAGGTTGTGAGTTCAATCCCTGGTGCTGCAAAAGAAAAAAAAAAAAGAAAAAAAAAGGAAATTTTCTAAGTGGCTCCTTAAAAAAAGGAAGCTGTCATTCTACTCTCCCTCTCTCAGAAAATCAATTTGCCTATATTTTAACTTAAAGTCTGCAATGTCACTCTGTTTGCATTTTATTTATCTCTTGCAATCCTTTCTGATCAAAATAAACTAATGAAGAGCATACAAACACTTTAACACTTTACCATTCCCTTTTCACTACTGATCACAGAGTTCAGCTATTATTAGACTTATCTGGAAATTATTGATGGGAAATAGCAAAGCAAAAGAGAAGAAAAATTTTTTTAAATATGGCTTAGGTCTTGGAAAAGAGGTATGAGACTATTTTAAAGCTTCAAAGGGTCATGGTCATTCATGATGGAAAACTCTTTCTTGTTCATGGTTATCTCTGGACACATTGGGACATTATAACCTGAAGAAAGGACAAGGACAATAAGGTGTGGAAGTAGCAGCACAAAATGTATTTGCTGTTGGTAGCCGGGCGTGGTGGCACACGCCTTTAATTCCAGCACTCGGGAGGCTGAGGTAGGTGGAGCGTTGTGAGTTCGAGGCCGGCTTGGGCTACAACGCGAGCACAAGTCCAGCCTGAGCTACATAGTGCGACCCTGCCTCAAAACACTAGGGCCGGGAGTTTGGCTCAGTGGCTTAAGCGCCTGTCTGGCAGGCGTGAGGCTGTGAGCTCAATTCCCGGTGCCACAAAAAAAAAAAAAAAAAAAAAAAATGTATTTGCTGTTTATCTAAAATGAATAGTTATTGTGTTGCGGGAAGAAAATTAAGAGAAAGTATAGACGTTTTCTAACACTTGAGAATGTATTCCAAACAAATAATCAAATACGGTTTATATCGTTTACTCTTTTCCACAAACTAAAGAACCAAATTATAGAAGCTTGGTGAAAATAGATACTAGATCCATCAGTGGATAGACAGGTGTATAGATATTTATTACTATATGATAGGTATTTTCCCAAACACATCACATACATTTCATGTGATAAAGTGTTGTCATTTAAAATATAGTGTTGGGAGCCGGGCGTGGTGTCGCACACCTTTAATCCCAGCACTCGGGAGGCTGAGGTAGGTGGGGCGTTGTGAGTTCGAGGCCGGTTTGGGCTACAACACGATTGCAAGGCCGGCCTGAGCTACATAATGCGACCCTGCCTCATAAAACCAGGCCTGGGAGTTAGGCTCAGTGGCTTAAATGCCTGCCTAGCAGGCGTGAGGTTGAGTTCGATCCCCAGTGGCGGGGGGGGGGGGGAATATATATATATAGTGTTGGGGACAAATTCACAATGGCTAAATTTGCATATCTCCCTATAGGATAAAAGGGAGGATTAGGATTATTGGTACCACCGAGATTTCCCATTGACTGTTCTAAGCATAAAATTATCTGTGCCTTCTTGAGTCATCTCAGGATTATACTCAAGGACAAGATACTTCTAAGCATAACATTATCTACACCCTCTTGCATCTGAGTGGTCTGATGAATAGTAATCCATTACTAGCCCCACCTATCACTGTATACACCTAATAAATAAGTAGTGACTGCTTTGGGAGTGGAAGGGTCTGATCCAGAGACACGGATTTCCCAGCCCTTGATGGAACACTATACTTGTCTCTGTTTTTTATTTTTCTCACCGTATCATAAGACGGACAATTAGGACTCTTGGCTGGGCTCCTGATAATATAGTTTTGTACATTAATATTGGATTTTAACAACTTGTAATTTTTATGTGAAATAAGACAAATAACACTAAACCATATTCGTTTTTCATTACAATGTATTTGGTATTTTCCAAGCTCAGAACCACATCTCACCACGAATCATACAGAGAAATAGTTGGCTTGGAAACTGGCCATTGCTGGGGCTCAGAAAATGACACCCCGCCCCCCAAAAAATACCTCTTTGGACTCCAAACTGAAAGCAGCTAGGGAGCAGCAGGCGCAGGAAAGGCTTCCCCTGGTTCCCTTTACAGAACAGACCTCCCAGTGAGAAACAGAATCACTTTCAGATCTTAGTGAAATATCAGTA
Source organism: Dasyprocta punctata (assembly GCA_004363535.1). Lineage (NCBI taxonomy): Eukaryota > Metazoa > Chordata > Mammalia > Rodentia > Dasyproctidae > Dasyprocta > Dasyprocta punctata. The sequence continues at coordinate 12,520 of RJWM01038819.1, read as the reverse complement.
ACCACGCAAGATTAAGGAAGCTATCCACATTCATATCAGTTTCCAGTGTTTAATTAATACCCTGAAAATAATCATGCTCTTCCTCCTCTTATCCTACTTTTGCTACAGGATTAACCTCTGTATCACAACATTGGGAGTTAGGATACCCTCAAAGGAACCCGAGATACCAGTTTCTCAGGGATATACCCCAAGATATCTCTTAGGGATAAAGATGGGGTTTAAATATGCAGAGGAATCAGAAGTGCCAGATCCTTGTCCACCTGCCCTGGCTCGCCAGGGCGGCCGCGCGCTGCGAGTTCCCGAAATGGGAAGGTAGCAGCGGCACCTGCCCAGTGGGGCTGTAAGTCCGCCCTTGGCCGGAAAGAGCTCTGCGCCCCAGGCAAGAAGCCGGTCAAGGAAGGCGAGCTGGTGGTGCTGGGGTGAGTGCTGGCCGCTCCGGCCTCCGGGTCCTCGAGGAAGGCTGGGCCCAAAGGCGGGGCACGGGGTCAGCGGGCTGCGGACGGGGCCGGGGCGCCCTCTCCCACCGCGACCACTGTCCGAAACTTCCTCACCTCGACCTCCCGGCCTTCCCCCGACCCGGGACCCCCGACCCCGACACGGGGTCCCGACCTCCGATTCTCCGAACCTTCCCCCTTCTGAGTGCTTGACAGACCAGGTCCCCGACCCCCACACACACACCTCGGGCCTCCGGCGTAAACCCTGGGTCCCCCTCTCCACCTCCCAGACCCCGTCACCCGCGCCAGGTGCCCGCTGCAAGCCCGGGCGGAGCAGCTATCACGCGGGTCCACGTTCCCAGCGCGGCTGGGACCTCGCGCTCCAACTTCTCGGAAGGAAGCGCGGAGAAAAACAGAGCCGGGCTTGTAAGGGCAGCCTCACCGCGCCCCGCGTTTACGTAACACGGGAGGGGGCGGGGGCGGGGGTCTCTTCCCTGCCCACCAGGCGCCTTGCGGCCCGTGTCTGCGCCGCCTTCATCCACTTGGCCTGACCCGCTCGAGGAGCCGCGCGCTACCCGGGTTCCTGGGATGGGAAGGTAGTGACGGCACGGGCTCCGCGGGGAGGATTTTAGGGACACACCCCAGCACCCTACTCAACACTTAAGTGTTACCAGGGTCAGTGGACATTTATTAGTCTGGAGCAACCTTGCTTTACAGCCCAGCTGCAGTTCTGTGAACAATTCTACCAACCTGCAGCCCCAAGGCGAGGAATCGCTGGGATGGTGAACTGACAGGTTTTCCCCAGGTGCGAGTTAACGTGGCGCTTAATAGCGCCTCCCTTCGGCACTGACTTCCCTGTTCTTGCAAACGCAAAAGTTAAACCTCCCGCTTTTCGCCAGCGTGCTAGTGCGCCTTCAATCAGCTGTCAATACGTCATTCTGCCAGCCCCTTTAACTCTGCCCCTGTCAATTCCAAATAGAGCCCGCGGTTTTTAATTTTGTTCCTTTAGAAGGTGCTTGCTTCTCTTCAGCAGCCCTCCCGCGTCCGCAATAAAGGCCTCTTTCCATCTCCATTCTCTCTCCTTTTCTGTCTCTGGAGCCAGAGGACCAAACAGGAACCACTTAGGACATCAGCCCTCTCAATTCCAGCCTTTGTTTGTTTTTCTCTTTGTGAGTTACTGAGCAGGCATCTTGTTACCTGCAGAAAGTTCTGGCTTAGAGGGAAGCAGGCCCTCTGTGCTGATGCCACCGGCTCGGCCTAGCAACACTGCAATGCCGTGGCGTTCGGAGATCCGTGGTCATTAATGCCTGTTAATGATGGCTGGAAATAGTGTGGCGCACACGCCTCTCGGATGACAAAACTGTTAAGTAGGCATCGGAGTGCTTTCAGTGGCAGGTTTAAGTCTTGGTTGAGGTTTTTTCCCCCGCAGTCATCCACATAATGCTTTTTTATTCTTAAATGCTTAACTCTGCTTGTTCCCTGTTTTTCCACTCATGCAGAATCGCTTTCTAGGGTAAGAATCATTATTTCAAACTCTGGACTTCCATTCTCATTAGTACCAGTTTAACAGAATCCAGTCACAGCAGGCAGTTCCATGTTTAGCTTTGAGGCTAGTGGCATGGAACCCATGGGTGTTTAATGTTACCATGCACCTCAGAGGAGCCTTCATCCCACCTGGCCTTCCCAGGTCCCATTTCCTGCCCCCCTTACAGTTACTGGAATTGTGATCAGAATTTGATCATGCCACGCAGGGTGGTACATGCCTGTAATCCCGGCATTTGGGAGGGTTGACAGGAGGCAGCCTGAACTGCATAGTGAAACTCAGTTTCAAAAAGACCAAACAAAACAAAAAAAAACCTTTGATCATTGTGCAGTTCAGTTTTCCTGGAGTGAATGGTTGATCACTTCAGGGTCCTTCCTGCAAAAGAATCATAGTCACAAAAGAAAGTACTTTCACACCAGATCCCAGAAAAGTGTGTAGACTACATCCTTGCACGTCTCAAGATAGCTTCTCATATACCATACCTGAAGTATTTCCATATAATAAGCACTCAGTCTTTTGATACTGTCAATCATCCAGTGAAAGAGTTGTACTGAAAAGCTATATTACTAAGGTGCTTGTCTAGTTTTCCCAGTTAGTCCTGTGGCTGGTTGAAGATAGGATGCGGGAAGGGGCTAGGTTTTGGACTTCTGCTCATTCTTTCTTTTCTATAGGTGTGCACTGGGTTTCCTGAGAGTCAGTCCTGTGGCTTCTAGGTGTTCTTGTTGTGATACTGGAGCCTCTTGTTTTTTGCGCTCTACATTCACTTTCTGGGGCTGCGGTAACACAATAACGCCGACAGGGGGCAGCACCAACAGAAACCTTTCTCCAGCCTTTCTGGAGGCTGCAAGTCCCAGGTGGAGGTGTCGACAGACTGGGTCCCCCAAGGTCTCTGTCCTGCAATTACAGTTGAGCACCTTTACACCACGCACACTCGGTTCCGGCGCCTCTTCTCCTTTGCCACCAGTCACGGGATTCAGGCTCTTCATTTAGCAAAGTTCCCACCTCGAAATAACCTCACATGCTGAGGTTTTCTGGGAGTAAGCACTTCAGCATAATGAACTGTTATGGGGACACAGTTTGAACCATAAACTTCTCTTAGAGGACAGCTGTCACATAAAAGTCTGACTGCCGTGTGGAGGAGTTTCTCTGGTGGATGCGAGATTATAAAAGGGAAGAAAAAGGCCCTCACTGCCTCTGTTCCAGCCACCCCAGTCTAGGCAGCAGGTGCAAGAATGAAGCCACCTTGGTTCTTTGTGCCCATCAAGTTGCCTGTTAAGGCCTCACTGAGCAGGCTGAGCTCTTTCGCCCCCTGTCTACCCAAATGGTAGTAGAGTCACTGGTAGAGGTGGGTGGGTGGCAGTTGTTTTAAACCATTACATTTTCAGGGGTGTGTTAACATAGCAACAGACCACTCAGACACCACAGTACCACTTTTGTAAATGCTTTAGTCATCAGATCTGACAACTCTGAATATGAAACAGCTTCATTGACTATCATTTTGTTTCCTTCAGGTGATTATTTTAAGAAGCATAATTTCAGACTTTTGGGTGAGTTACTCCAAATGTTCATTGTTATGGCTTGAAAATCTTAACTGACAAAAGCATTTGAGGAATCACTTCATCATAGGTAAGGCATCTGTGAGTTTGTTTGCATTCATCAACCTCTATATGCAATGCTCTCTGCTGAAATTTGGCAAAGTGGGACAGCAGAGTTGAGCTGAGAACCGTGCTTCTGGAAGCCTCTCACATAAGGAGCTTTCACCCAGGTGGGTTAAGTTCATGACACAGATTGTCAGACTTTTAAAGGTCACCTGACATGAAATAATAAAAGTAACAGGGATATGAGTTAGGAGAAGTAGTCTGTATCAGTATCCTGCAGGTCCAGAGCACCCAGCAGATGAGAAGAATGCTTTCACCCTACAGTCCAGTGGTTAAATGAGAGGATGAAAAGCTCATTTATAGCAGTTGTACCTGTCTGTAACTTTGGGCACTGAGAGCGCAGCCTAGCTCCTGAGATGCTTTGTGTGTCTCGTGCACGCTGTGGAGAATGCTCCCCATCTGCTCAGCGGCCAACAGTGACAGGAGGATGTTCTCAGGGGGCGCAGTTCAAGTGGGCTGTGTGCTCTATTCAGTGGTCCAGTGGGTGCTCTGCCACCCGTTCTGCACAGTACGCAGGCCTGAGAGACCAGCAGGCCTGGGAGCCGCCAGCTACTCCTTCAAGCCATGTAGGGTGAGGCTGAAACTAGAAACTGATCACACATGTTGGGGCGAGGCTAGCCCCTTCTGAGAACACCAACCCCGGAGGCAATCCAAGCAATGGTTACTAGGCAAGGGAGGTGTCATGTGACATCAACGGGTTAAATGTATAAATAAATGCATTGTGGTTGATCAGTTCCTTTCCTCCCATCCAGAGAGAGGGCTCCACCTGACCTCAGCTTCTCTTATCTTTATTTCTCTATCCTCTCACCATCCTTGCCCCCGGACCCCAGGAACTTGGAGAGCTGCACTAGACACAGCAAAGCTGGATGCATGCCCAGTAGAGAGAAAAACCTAACATTTCCCCAAATCCTTTTGAGGAATTTTAACATTTTCATCTTTTAATCAGAGGGACTGAAAATGGGAAAACCCAAACTTTTGTGTTTGAAATTGATCAATTAAGTGTTAAGGAAATTAAATTTCTAAATAGTGTTTCTTAAAAAGTTGGTAGCGTTTATACTTTTGCAGTTTTTAAAACTTAGAACTACAGTAAAACTTTGAGAATTGCCCATAAAATTTCATGTGCTTCACATGGGTATAGTTAATGAAAAGTAAGATCACTGTGCATACAGAAATTGAGCATTACCTAAAGTTGTGGGCTGTTTGATGGTGAGGGTTTCAGTTAAAAGGCTAGGAGTGCCAAAACTCATGTCACGTAAGGAAATGCGAAGTAAGTGTCTTGGTTACTTTTCTCTCGTTGCTGGGACATAATGCCCAACACCCAAAATGAAGAAAAGAGAGGTTTATTTAGTTCATTGTTTATGGGGGTTTCAGTCCATAATCAGCTGACTCCAAGGCAGGGTGGCATGGCACCGGGCAACACTTCAAGGCAGCAGCCAGACCAAAAGGTGGGGGGAGCAAGCCTCTTTTCCTTCTTTATATTGTAAGCAGGCTACATGCCTTGGGTGTGTATAGGACTGACACCACCTGCATGCCCTCCTCTGCTGAATCACTTACTTAAGCTTCCAGACTTCTCAAGTTGACGCAGTGTTTTAGCCGTAACAGTAAGACATCCGATCAGGGCAGAGGAGCTGCAATTCTGCGACCACTGTATGCCAGGTTCTGGTAGGTGTTTGTGTCATCAGTCTGGGAATTGAGTTTCTTTTGGGTGGTGGGGCTGCAGCTTGGTGACTTGTTGTAAGCACATGTGTGGAGTTCTGAGCTATTGGGGTCTGTGCCTAGATCCCCAACCTTCCAGACGAATGTACAGTGAAGACCCAAATAACTGAGACAAGTGGTATGATCCTTAGGGCTCCAGGAGGACCAAATCCACTGCAGAGTTTATAATTCTGGTGGGTGAGCCAAGACTGCCTCTGGGCAGCCAGAACAAGGAAGGGGTTGAAGTGGAAAATGCAGGAAACCTGAGCAGGAACTTGGGAGGGGTTCGAGGACCCCTCAAGCAACAAATGATACGAATTAAGAAAGTCTCCAGGTGTTCTCAGCTGTGACCTATCCTGCCCCCATCCCCCAACCCCAGCATCTCCTCACTCTCAGTTCAGCCATGCCCATACCACAGCCCTGCACATGTATTTGGCTTCAACAACTCTCACACACATGTTCCGTGTTTGTGGCATAGCCTTGCAGAAGGCAGGTATGCCTGGGTCTGAAACTTGCTTCCTTCCACTGAGGCCCAAGTCCTTCTGGGGAGATTGCCAAGGGCTTCCCCAGTCAGGTGGCCTTTCAGCAGAGTTTTGAAGTGATCTGGATTTGAGTAATAATGGAGGCACAGGAAAGTGACCAGAGGCTGAAGTGCTTGAGAGAGGAGACGGTCAGAAAGTTAGCTTGGAGCTGCCGTCAGCTGATCACCAGGATTTGTGCTGCATGGTGAATAATGACAAGAGAGATTCCTGCCTGCCTGGAATTTAATAAGATCTCTTAGTGGAGAAAGACAAGCAATTAAATCTGGCAAGGTGGGGTTTTATGAGGTACACTTCTGGGTTATAAGAGTTGTTTTGGGGGAGGGAATGGTTCTGTGTGAAGTGAAATGGGGCGGTTGAGTAGGAGTCTGCTGAGAGCTGGCAGGACAGAGAGGTGCACTCCTAGGCACCCAGGGTGGGACACTGGGAGACAGCAGTGTGTTTGGAAATCCAGGGGCAGTGAGAGGATGGGAGGGTGAGCCCTGGAAGGACGATAGCCTTGGGGAGCCTCGCTGCTACCGCTGAACACAGTCATTCCAGGCAGAAACAGCCCCGGGGCTGGAGACGAGTAAGTCATCGCCAGGTCGGGATCTGTGTCTCCTCTTTGTAGGCTACTTCTCCCTCCCTGTCTCCCTTGCCTGCTTTGGGTGATGGTCTGGATTAAACCCCTGGGGTAAAAGTAATCGATCGGCCACCTACTGGTTTGTTTTGAGAACTGGGGGCTACAACCAATGAATGCATAGGGGTTGGCCCCACAGGCCAGGGATCAGAGAACTCTTACCCTTTCTACAACACTCAGCCACTGTGCCCCAAGCCTAGCAACCCCACAGGCCCCAGTACCACTTTCAGTTATAACCTTAATGGACCAGAGGGGGCACCAGTGGCTATCCAACCTGAGGATGACTTGCTGTGAGAGGCTTTTATGTGAAAATCCTCACCTAACTTTAGAGACAGTGAACACTCCTAACTTGGCCACTTTGCTCTGAGTCAAACCGGAAACCACCCCCTCCTAAGTGTGGAAATTGTGGATGAGGTTTTCTCAAGCCATGGAGAGATCTCAGATCACCCTCTGGGAGATCCAGATGTTGAATATTTCACAGATGGGAGCAGTTTTGTATTGGAAGGGGTACAATAAGCAGGATATACAGTGGTGACATTGGACTCTGTGGGACTGGCCCAGCCTTTGCCTACCAGAACCTCTGCTCAGAGGCGGAGCTGATAGCCCTGACAAGGGCACTGTTTCTAGCTAAGGACAAAAAGGTTAACATCTATGATGATTCCAAGTATGTCTTTACCATGCTACTTGTTCTTAGAGCTATATACAGGGAGAGAGGGCTCCCAACTTCTGAGGGAAGATAAAACACAAAGAAAAAAATTTATAGCTCCTAGATGCTGTATGGGCACCAAGGAAAGTGACTGTTATACACTGCAGGGGACATCAGCGGACTGATATGATAGAGGCCAAAGGAAATTCAAAAGCAGAGAAGCAAAACAGGCTACTTTGGCAGCCTCACAAAACCGAGGTGTTGGACCTACCCCTCATCCCAGAACCCCCACTTCCAGAGACCCCAAACTATACTTCAATTGAAAAGACGTGGTTTGTCCAGTCGGCTGGGGCTTATATCAAGGGAGGATGATGAAGATTCTCTGATGGGAGACTGGCTCTCACTGAAATGATGGTCTCTAAGTTTTGAGGCAACTCCATCATGGGTCTCACATGGGAAAAACAGCACTGGAGACGTCACTAAGTCATTGCTTTTATATGCCACAGCTCCCTGCCGTCACTGAGCTGTTTTCCAATAGCATCTAACCTGTGTGTAGAACAACCAAAAAAAAAGGAACAATGAGGCCCTCTGGGTATTCAAGATGTGGATGGTACCCTGTGTGAAAACTTGCTTGTAGACTTCACTGAACTGCCCTGAGTGGAGGCTATTGATATATGCTAGTGCTAGTCTGCACCTTCTCAGGAGGGATAGAAGTCTTCCCCACTTGGACAGAGAAAGCACTGGAAGTAACAAAACTGCTGTAAAAGGATATCATCCCAAGGTTTGGGCTGCCCCTAACTTTGGAATCAGACAATGGGCCAGCATTCATGGTTGAGATACATGAGTTCACACAATGGTAAAAATAAAATGAAAATTATAGACAGCCTACCAGCCTGTAAGCTCTGAGAAGGTAGAGTGCATGAACTGGATGCTCACACTATTGCTGAAAAAGTAGTGTCAAGAAACACACTTAAAATGGATCTATTGCCCTCCTCCATGTCAAGTGTACTCCCACTGAAAAGATGGGGTATTCCACTTATGAAATCTTGTTTGACTGGCCACTCCCAATCATATGTCAAATTAAAGGTGATTTCTGTGAAATAGGAGAATTCTAAGAAGACAAATGCAGGCTTTGGGAATTGCCATGCAAGAAATCCATGCTGGGTACTGGAGAATATGCCAAGTATAGCAGATCCAGTTCACATCTTTAAACCCCAAAACTCTGTTCGGGTCAAAACGTGAAATTCTACTGCCCTAGCGCCCGTACGAGATGGGCCTCACACTGTAATCTTGTCTACCCCATTGCTGTTAAAGTTGCTGGAGCTGTGCCTTGGGTCTGCCATAGCTTGCTGAAGTCAGCAGTCCAAGACCAGTGGACCAGCCAACAGGATCCAGCCAACCAAACTAATTGATTCTGTGGCATGATCAAGCCATTGCCACTGACAACAGTCATGGTCTAGTCACACTGGAAGCTGACTTGTCTATGTATGGCGGAAGCTTGAGGATCATCATGGAGTTACAACAACCACATAAGACTCTTTTCCTTTCTGTTTATATTTCTCTTTTTGCTCCCATCTCAGAGAAAATCCTTGGAGGAATGCTCCTGTTGCATTTACACCATTTGGCCAGGAAGCATTAAAACAAGAACCTTACTACATCAGACCTATTATGAATGTGCAGGAATGCACAGAGGAACTTGGACTCACAACCAGATAACCACCTCAGCCTGGAGGATAATCAACTCTATGTCTGTTGTGCCCCAAGTTCCCTCCCCCCACCTTACAAAACCTGGTTTGAGGTTTATGCTGGGGGAAAAAAAAAAGACAGGAAAAGTTAGGCTTTTAAACAGAACTAAGATCCCTTCAAACCATACAGGACAGTATGTGGGAATACCACACTCCCATCTGTGTCCTCAACTGCATCATCAGGTTACAAGCAGTACTAGAGCTCATCACCAGTGATACTGCAAAGGCCTTAAATCTACTGGTGCAACAGGCCTTGAAAATGAAAAATGCTGTTTACCAAGGTAGACCTTAAACTGCCTCTTAGCCCAGGAGGGAGGAATATGTGGGAAATTCAATCTAACTAGTTGTTGTCTGGAAATTGATGACAATGGTAAGGTAATTGAAGACGTCACTGCCAAGATCCCAAAACTAGCTCATGTCCCAGTCCAAAAGTACCAAAGATGGTCTCCAGACACTTTGTGGAAAGGCTGATTCTCAACTTTTAGAGAGTTCAAAACCCTGATAAGGATAGTTCTAGCAACCTTAGAAGTCTGTGTCATCCTTCCTGCCTCCTACCAATACTTGTCAAAAACATCGAAACAACTATAGAAACTCTAGTGGACAGACACACCACCACCCAGCTGATGGTCCTAACTAGATACTAGCCCTTATCTGGTGGAAAACTGCCCCGCTGAGACAAAATGGAAGATGTTAAGGGTAATGCTATTAAACTTTGCTTAATAGAAAGAGCATCAAAGGGGAGAATAAAGCAGAACTCAGAGAGAAACTTAGCCTTTCTCTTCCTCCGTAAAATCTTGCCAGCACAGGTGAGCAACTCCCTGGGCAACCACTCCCTCTCAGGATTGCAGACTTGGGCTTTCTCACTTTGGTCCTGTGCTTTTCTCACAGATAAGGGAGACACCAGCAGTTCTTGCATGAGACTCTTCTCCTTTAGAGGGGCAATACTGGGTACCAACGCTAGTAAAACTAACATGGCATTATAAACAAGCTTCACAGCATCCTAACATCCTGAGAGGTACAAGATGTGTTTTCTTTCAAGTCTGAGATTGGGTTAGCTACTGGAATAACTAATTGCCTTTGTTTCACTTCTGTAGCTCTACTTGCTTGACATCACAAATTGTACAAAAGGAGATCTCTCCTCAATTCAGGGTCAAGCCTAATTTTGAGCATTTCTAGTGGCTGGCACAGTGCACCATTAAAGTCCCCCTGAAAAATCTGTCCTGGTCTCTCCAGTTTCTTGGAAATCCCACAACACTTCCCTACTGACTAATTTTCCACTCCTAAATGTCAGCAAAAACTCTCCCACCACAGGTATCCTGATCCGTGTGTCTATTAGTTAAAGCACAGGAAAGTTTCCTGGCACCATTTATCCTTAGGTCAACCAGGCTGAATTTGTTTGTTAGAACAGAAGAGAAGAGGTTGGGTAGTAGATATACATCTAATATTGGAGTAGGTACTTGTCTTTGTAGGGCCACTTTATGGTAGAGAAAGTAGAAAAGCATTTGGTGGTGTAGAACATCAATCAACTAGGTAGTCAGGAGGCATGAGCTAAAACACACTCTTTCTCCCCACGCAGCATCCATTACCATTCATTAGCACAATGGTCTTTTGCAAATAATGCATTAGTTTGACCAGAAATAACAGCAAGCCCTCACTGGGCTGAAACAATGAGGTCGCTGTCCAAAGTCAAATTTTCTCTTCTTCTAACTTTCAAATGGCAGGGTTTTTTTTTTTTTTCTTTTGTCAGGTCATACACGGGGATCAGAGAAATTTTCCTGGCATAGGAAATAGTAAAAGGTAAAGTTCTATAATATAAGATCTGGAAAGAGCTTTGTAGATGAGTTTCACATTCATTTGACATGTTTTTAGGAAGTTCCTCTTTGCCTGGTTCTGTGTTAACTTCTGGTCTTGGCTTACATGGGAATAAAGAAGAGGGAAGAGGGTTTTATGTTCCCACCTCAGACTTGGCCAGTTTATCTTGTCCACAAAGGACACTGTAGACTTCACAAAGTGGAGCCCACTGAATCTCAGAAATTTGACAGAATTTCCTAAGTCTTTCAGCTGTCTGTTGAGACAGGTCCTGTTACATATTTTAGTTTTTGTTTCCTCAGTATCTGTAAATATGATTTCTAGTTGCTTTTCTCTCCTTCTTCCCTCCCATCTTCTTTTGTTTTTTTCTTTCTTTTCTTCCTCCCTTCTTTCCTTCTGTATTCATTGGTGGCTTCCTATGTGCTAGGCTTAGCTGGAGCACTAAGATGAGTTACCTATAATTAAGGGGAAGGTGAACAAGAAAATGGGGAGTGACTGCAGAAGAGTTGTGTGTCCACTTGGAAGAGGAGAGCATCAAATCTGAAGTCCTGGTAGCCCACAGTGCCCTCCTGAGATTGAGGGTTGCTCTGGACTCTTGCCTCTGCCAAGGTTCTATTCAGTTAAACTGTCACCTGGGCTGCTCCTCTCATCATTTGCTCTTCAATTCCCTCAAGAGACGCAGCACCAGCAGATAGGTACCTATCTGATGATACAGTGAATCACAAGGTTAAGATCTAATTTCTGTAACTCTTACCACGTGTCTTAGTTACTTTTCACTCATTGCCGAGACAAAATACCTGACACCCAAAATTAGGGAAGGAAAGGTTTATTCTTACAGTTTCTTGGGAGTTTCAGTCCATTAGTTGGCTCCAAGTCAGCATGGGGTGGCGGGGCTACAGTTCATGGTGGCTGCAAGCCACAAGGCACCCTGGCGAGAGAGACAGGAAGGAAGCGGAAGCAGAACAGCAAGCGGAAGAAGAAGACCCGCCTTCCCTTACACTGTATCTCAGCTCCACCCCTGGGCATGGGCAGCGTTCACATTGCTAATCCCAGTGCTAGACAACAAACTTAACACAAGCAGCCCCATCAAAAGTATGAGGACTTGGGGGTACATAGCATATCACCCAATACACCATGTTCCCCTCTTTCATGTAAAAATAGGGTTTTCTCTACCCCAAAATGAAGCAAAAAAATAGATTTTTTTTCTTGGCTGACAGGAAATCAGAACAAATTAGAAAGCCAAAGAAGTAGGTGACTCTCTTCTCTGTGGATTTCATGATGACCTGGGGACAAAGATTTTTGCAAAGAATGGCAGACCTGTCCTCCAGCACAAACTTGAAGAGAAAGTGCCTTTGTGAGGTTGGCACACATGTGTATTCTAGGCAACTCGTGGGTGACTGTGCAGGACTGGAAGGATTTAGGAATCACAGTTTCTGTCCTGAGTATCACCAAAAATTCTAAGGCCTAGTTCGAGGCATGTGTTAGGTAAAGAGAAAAACAGTCCAGTATCAGTCAACACGGCACGCTTTTGAATATCTTTGAACTGCTCTTGTGCTGCAAAAGTGTGCATTGAGTAGGTAACAGAAATTAAGTTTAAGAATAAAGTTAGCAACTTTTGGACTAATGTTGTGATTTTATCATTGGTCAAAATCACTCAAGCTTTGTTCAGCTCACTATAATATTTAAAGCAACTATATAGCTTCTTGGTTTTTGCTTCTCTTATAGGAAGGCTGATATTCATTTAGGGACAAAACCCCTCAGCCCAACATCAACACACATATACACATATGCACACTCAGCCCACATATACTTGCCAACCATTCCCAATTCAC
>RJWM01038818.1:0-16518 GCA_004363535.1 Dasyprocta punctata | reverse complement strand
TACGAATAAAAGGTGTGAGTGAAAAAGCAGGGGTCAATACAAATCAAATTAAAAGACTATTTACAGAAATAATTTCAGAAAACTTCCCAAGCATGGGAACAGGAAGAGACTTTCAGATAACTGAAGCATATAGAACTCCAGCTAAACTTGACCAAAACAGGCCTACACCCAGACATACAATAATCAAGATTCCAGAAATTCAACACAAAAACAAAGTATTAAAAGCTATTAGAGAAAAGAGACAGATTACCTACAAAGGAAGGCCCATCAGAATCACGACAGACTTCTCAACACAAATCATCAGGTCAAGAAGAGCTTGGAGTGAAGTATTTCAAGCCCTGAAGGAAAATAACTTCCAACCCAGATTGATATACCCTGCAAAATTATCCTTTAAAATCAACGGAGAAACAAGATACTTCCACAACAAAGAACAACTAAAGGAATTTATGACAACCGAGCCAACCCTACAGAGAATACTGAAGGACATTCTAGAGAGAGATAAAGAAGTCCACTGCTCCAGAAACAGCGACAGAGAGATACCACTGAGCAGGGCAGACAAATGAATAATCCATTAAAGGGATTTAAGTCTAGTATTGTTTTCAATGAGCTGTTTAGTTTAATCCTATTCTATCTCGACCGGACTAACTTTATCATAAATGATGACAAAGACAGCTATTGTAAAGATAACAAAATTTATAAGGGTAGCCTTCAATGATATATGATCACCTTGCTTCAAAACCAGGTATTACTTTCACTGCTCTGTTCTGAGGGATTTTAACCTATCTTAGTATGATTGTGTTACAACAGATGATATAGGCAACTGCCTTGAAGCTAATATGAGGCACTATAGAAATCAACGTCGCATTACTATGTATTGCCTCCATTACCTTATTTGTTATTGGTTTTATTCAGTACTATTTCCTTTGACTGTATTTAGCCAATTGGTAAGGGCATTTAGTTTGAAGATAAGAGGTATTACAAGGGGAACTGAGGAAGGAAGCTATGGAAAAAAGACGTAGTTTTATATGAGGGTATTCATAAGATAGTTTAAAAGTCTATACTACTAAATGCATAAACTGGTGAGAGAGAACAGTTGATATTCATATGATCAGATCAATGCTACATGTCTTTACCTGTCAATCTGAACAGCCTCCTTAATGGTAATGACATACAAAGTTGCAACTACTGTCAAATTCCAACCATCTAAATTCCTAAACCTATAATTTTACAGTATCGGATATGCTGTTGATGTTTGTTTATCCCTTTAGTTTTCTGTTTCTCTTATGTATGACCATTCTTTTATCCTTTATTGGTTTCACTCTGAACTATTTCGCTTGATTATATTAGACCTGATGTTATGGGTAGTTATTTCAATGATAACAAGAGGTATTCTAAGGGGAAAGGAAGGAAGGAAGGGAAAAGGAAAAAGACATAACTTTATAAATATGCATAAATAAGACAGTTTTAAAAAACTATAGTACTAAATACATTAGCTATTGAAAAAGAAAAGTTAATATTCCTGAATTGATAAATCTTACATGTCTATATCTGTCAATATGATCAACCCCTATGAAGGTAACGATATGCAATATTGTAACTACTGTCAAACTTCAACCACCTCAGTGTGTGAACCTACAATGTTATCGTATCAGATCTATTATTGTTGTTTGTCTGTCTTTTTTGCTTTTTGTTTCTATCTTCTGTATCTATTTTCTCTTAAAGAAAAAGAAAAAAACTAAAGGAGTTAGTGGGATCCAAAATGTGCAATACGTATCTTGACAGTGAAAGGGGAGGAAGTGTCTAAAAAAGGGAAGGCAGTGGCCATCGTTAATCTATTATCGTGATTTGAGTCCTATATTGTTTGCATTGTTCTGTTTGGTTTGTTTCTATTCTGTTTGAGCTTGTCTAATTTTATTACATTTGATGGCATGGACAGCTATTTCAAAGATAAAATATATTATGGTAGCCATTATTGATTTCCTATTATCTTGTTTTGAAGCCCTGTATTGCTTCCACTGGTTTTTTTATTGGTTTTATTCTGTATTATTTTGTATGATTTTACTGTGCCTGATGGTATGGGCAGTTATTCTGAAGATAACAAGAGGCAATTATGGTAACCATTACTGATTTTATCTTTTTTCAAAGTCATTACCATAGTCACTGTTTTGCTTTGATTGACTCTATTCTGTTTTATTTTGTTTGGTTTTATTCTCTTCAAAATAAAAAATAAATAAATAAATAAATAAACAAATAAAATCCAAGAAAACTTGGCTCCAAGCCTGAGCCGCTATTACTGGGAACACGGTCTCGGCCCGGCTTTCTGTGAAACAGGGCCGGGGACACTTTGTGGTGAGAGTACACACAGAGGTATGGACAGCAACCAGGCTCTGCACTCAGGGCAGGAAGCACGCGGTGGCTGGCAGAAACACTCACTGCACCTGCAACAGATGCATCCCTTGTGGCGGGGTCCTGGCATTAGGCCTGGCCAAAGGTCCTCACGAACAGACCCGTCATGGGCTCAAGTCTCAGTCCCACTCTGGGTCCACCCCGATGGACCTCGGGACCCATCTGTGGCCTTGTCCTGGCCCTGATGCCCCCTGCTCCTCCTCAAGGAACCACTGCAGCAGCCCTGCTTTGAGTCCTATCCTTGGCCAGGAATCGGCTCCTTCCTCCAAGGAAACCCCAGGTGCAGCAGCTTCCACATGGGGTGCGAGGCAAGACACCAGTAGGCACCCGGAATGAGAGACAGTGTTGTCTCTGTATCCCACGCTTTGCCCTATACACACACCTACAAAAAATCTGATTTATAAATGAGGCACAGCAAGAGTAACAACAAAACAGAACGACCGCAATGGCAACTGTAACGCAGCACGTGGGTGAGGCCCCTGTCTCGGATGCTCTCTATGCAGCACTGGGCTCGCCCCTCCTGTGAGATGGGAGAGCGCCCAGTGCCCCGGACAGGAGGGGAATGAGGGCCAGCTCTGCGTGCAGGTCACCTGAGGCAACACGGGACAGCTGAGCTATCGACCTGGCATCAGCCACCCATGGTGAGGATGCACCAGACAAAGGGATGATTTGCCCCAGGGGTAGAGGTCAGGAGGCACCAAGTGCCATCACATCACCACATCAGTCTGCAGTTTCAAACTGGGGGATTGTCGGGCTGGGTGCAGCACAGTCACCCACGTGCCTGGCATGCAGAGCACCCTGAAGTCAGTCCCCGGCACCACACAAACAAATAAAAAGTATCAACTGTGTACTTCTGGAATTTTCCATTTGATATTCTGTTTGGTCACAGAGAACTGGAACCACAGAAAGTGGACCACAGTGAGCCAGGCCTGCACCGGCCCTGAAGCGGGAGGCAACCACTGCTCCTCTCCACCCCCCAATCCCACCCCACAGCTCCCCCACCCATTCCGACCCCCAGCTCCACGGCACCCAGCTCCTAGCTGGGAGGAAGGCCTCCCCTCCAGGAATCCACCCTGTGGGCAGAGACGCTTGGTAGCACCCGATAAGGGTTACAAGTTTCTGCCTCAAAGATCTCGGGGTGCAACCTGCCCTTGAGTGGAGGTAATGACAGGGAAAGCCTCGATCCTGGGGGGCCCACAGCCAATGTCCTGGTCCCTGAAGAAGCAAGCTCCAGACGGGGAGGAAGGAGGAGGCAGGCCACCGGGTCTGTATGAGTCCAAAACACCTTGTTTTCCTAAATTTAATCTCTGCTGGAAGCAAAGAACAATAACTGGTACACAAAGACACAAGGTAACTCGGACCACAGGCGCCAATTTACCTCCTGCTCTTGGAGAGCCTTCCTCAGCAGCACCTAAATCGGGGTTTATCTGTGCACCTCACGTCTCCTCCCACCCGGACACCCAAGCAAGAACAGAAATCCACATCAACAGGAACATCACGCAGGCCGTTCACCAGTGAGGGCTCCACCTGTCAGTCAACACTGTTAGCTCTCCACGGTGGTAACAAGTAGAAGGCATTAGACAGCACTTCTTACACTGTCTAGACTTTGCAGTCTCCAAAGCAGAGTCCATGGATGATGAGTACCCACGTGTTCTAAAGAGAAGGAACAGAAGTCTTGTTTTAAGCCTGGGTCCCCTGAAAATCAGCACCAGAAGCAAGCAGTGCTTTCACAAAGTATAATAGGGAACTAATCCCAAGAAACAGAAGTAGGGACCCGGAAAGGGCAGCAGAGGAGGCTGGGCCAGCCTGAGGGTGACTACATAGCTGACCTTCACCGGGGTACCAATGCCCAAGGCCAGGCTGGGGAGGAGGACTGTCCGCAGCTCGGGCCCGACTGGTCAGGCCTGCGCGGAGGTCCGCCTGGTGGACATCAGGCAGGAGAGAAATGATATGCGGTGGGAACACAGTACAGCGAGGGGACGCGTGTGCCAACAGCAGCTGGGGGAACTCCTGAACTCACAGCACGGTCCCCCAGGTCTAGGCCACACGAGAGAAGACGAGGGCTGGTGGAGTCACGTCCCTCCCCTTCCCGTGCCACTGCCCCAGCAAGTGTCAGTTCACACAGGACCACGGAACGCCTGCCAGGCGACACACAGTCCGGGATGGAGCAGAGACAGCTCCCAAGGGAATCTGACTCAGGACTTCTGGTGTCTGCGGGGGCACGGAAGCCCAAGGAGCACAGCAGGAATGGGGGTCCGAGGTCGGTGACACACGCAGTTTTGCGGGGGTGTGCAGCCAGTTCACCACACGGCGGGGTGACTCCGTGGGCTGCCAGGGGGCCAGGACTTCACAGTGCTCATGCAGGGTGGGCAGAAAAGGGAGCCGTGTGCACAGGTCCCTCCAAGCAGCCCTGCAAGTCACCGGGCACCTAACACCAGAAGGCACTAGGGGCCAGCTCGCTTCCTTTCCTCAACTGTCAGAGGAAAGGAAGATGAAACTCTAGAGAAAGGCCCTCCCAAGCAGAGGGAACAAGCATAGATAAAGCTGGACCACAGCTGGAGTTTGGTTTAAATTGACCAGAACTTTGCAATCAATGAAAACAACTTCTTTTTACATCTGAAAGGTGACCTTTTTTTGTTTTTGTTTTTGTTTTTTGTTTTTTGTTTGTATTGGGAATTGAACTCAGGACTCTGTGCTTGCCAGGCAGGCGCTGCGCTGCTGCGCTATGTCCCTGGCCCTGGAAAGGTGACAAAAAGGCAAAAGATTTATGTGAGCTAAAGAAAACCCAGAGTAAAAGGTGCCTTTAAAAATGATAAGATCTCCCTAAATACGTTCCTAGGCAGAAAAACGAGACTAGAAAGGCCTGCAGAACCAGAGAATTACTTCTTGGTGGTTCCTTCCAGGACTGAGATCCCTCCGTGAAACCGGCCGTGGGCTCTGGTCCTCGGCATTAGGAGACCCTGAAGGAGATGCAGGGGCAGCTGGGTGCCGGCTGAGCGCCACTGGCTGGAGAGCTCGCACTTCCTCAGCCCTGCGCTGCTCCGGTCCGATTCGCTGCCCCTGCAGACCACTGGCTGGCAGGAAGTGTGCTGAGGCACTGTCCCCTTCTTTCTCACATGTGCACATCCCCTTGGATTTGCCTCTGGCTCAGACTGCGGAGGCCTGGGGAAGGGTTCCTCTGACTTCAATGTGCGTAAGAATCCCCTGTGGGATGTGTTCAGAACACAAGCTCCCAGTCCCCTGCCCCTAAAGATTCTGATTTGATAAGTGAAAAGTCTAGAAGTATCTAGAAAACAGTGCAGGAAATGCTAACAAAGTAAGTCGCGCACTGTACAGTGCACCTGTGTAAGTCTGCAGTGTGAATGCCTGCCAGTCAGGGATTACTGCTCCGGCAGGTAGGTCCTGGCCAGCCAGGGGCACACGGAGCAGAGTGCCCAGAAGAATGGGGTCTGATGTTTTCAGGGTAATAGGGTTTTCCACTCTGTCTAAGGCGTCCTCTCCTTAAAGGAGTGACCTAAAGAAATTATTCCTTCTCCTCAAACACAGGTGATCCCAACCAGCAAGTCCATAGCCCCAGCCACAACTTGCAGACAGAAGGCAGCAAGACCGTATCAGGACATGCTGAGATGAGAAGGGCAGGATGGTAGGCCATGCCAGGGACACTGCTGAGTGCCAGGACCAGCACAAGGCAGGACACTGCATGGTCAACACAGCTAGGCCAGAAACAGAGGAGGACAGCAATGGCCCTGGCACTCAGCAGTGTCCCTGGCATGGCCAGCCGACTGCCCTGTGCCCATCCCACCAGGAGTGCCCGGCCTCAATGCAGAGGTCTCCAAACAAGGAGCCCACCCCAGGGCAGGCGAGGTGATCCTCTGGGATAAAGAAATTAGAACTGCTCTTTGCATGTACTCATTATCTTTAAAAGAAAATACATTTTGCCAAAAGTTAAGTTTGGACTAAGATCAGTCCCTGGCTCCATCTGTGCATTAGAAGGTCCTGTGCAGGGGCCCAGGTGCAAGTCCTACTTGGGGGACAGCACGCAGCAGAGAGCAAGGGGTGATATGTGCTGCAGTTTCTACACCATGACCAGATACAGGTGCCTCCCCGCTCCACTGAACCAACCTCCGCAAAGCACACAAGTGCATTGAAAAGACTCTTACAAAGAACAGCAGACCAAAGTCAACCCCCACACACAAGCACATGAGCAATGACAGCTGATACTGTACGTCTACCCCTAGTACAAGCAGTCCATGAGCCACACTGGAAGAAGCAGTAAGATTTGCCAAGAAGTCAGCCTTCGTGGAGTGGGATCTGTCCCCCAGTTCATGAAGAACCTCGTGCTCCACACACACGATGAACAAGTGAGGCCATCGCAATCAGTGGAAGCTACAGACCAAGAGGAGACCAGCCTCCATGATGCGCTCAGCTGTGTTCCATACCCTGTAACTCCAGCTCTAACGCGTTAAACAGGCTCACTAAATACAACCGCACATGTTTATATTATAAGTCTTTTATGTTTTGTCACTTAACAGCAAAAGAAAAAAGAAGTATCATCCCATTTAAAAAAAAAAAACTGGTTCTTCATGGCACAGAAATATGCATGAAATCCTGATAAAAAGATGCAGCAGAAGAGAGCAGAGGCATCTTCCTCGTAGGAAGCGCTGTCACATGATCTGCAGAGGGCAGTGCTGGCACCCGGAGACTCAAGCACAGGAACGACCGCTGCGGGTGGGGGCTGAGTAACAGGATGGGTGTCTCCAACAATGAAATAAAAAAAGAGATGAAACAAAGGAGAGCATGTATTTTTTTTTAATAATTCACCTTTTAAAAAGCAATGTTTTATGGGCAAACTATTTCACTTTCCATTCCTGAGGGAACAGCTGCTTTGACTAGAATGTTTGAAAGGTGAGCTGGTAGATTCAGCATCAAGAATTCAGCAAGCGCATCACCACGTGATTCACAGGTAGGACGTGTCCCATGTGCAGTGCGCCTCAGTGACGTGGCTTTGCTAAATTTAGGACCCTTATGGTATAATGGAATACTTACAACTCTTTATGATGTGATAAGAAGTGCCCATGAGAAGTATTTTGATTCCTCTGAATGTTTTTGATTATCACAAGGTCAAATACTTTTAAAGGAGCTGTTAAACTTCAAGATGAGGTTTTTATGTATTTTTTTACACAGAAGTGATTGAGTAAAATTTTGGGATACTCAATCTAAAGCAGCACAAAAATCAGAGAAGGGACGCGGCAGTGTAGAAAAAGTTTAATGCAGGCACAGAGGGAGTCACCATAGGAAGGGCTCTGTGACGACTCTCTGCTGGCACATGGCGGGGGACTAGCTTAAGTAAACTCGGACGGAGGAAGTTAACGTAACTTCCTTAGGAGGTAGTGACCAGAGGGGATTGGACTAAGCTCAGGAAGAGGAGGGAGTTAAGAAGCTGACGTAACTTCCTTAGGAGGTAGTGGCCAAATGGGATTGGCCTATGCTCAAGCAGAGGAGGGAGTTAGGAAGCTGACGTAACTTCCTTAGGAGGTAGTGGCCGGAGGGGATTGGACTAAGCTCAGGCAGAGGAGGGAGTTAGGAAGCTGATGTAACTTCCTTGGGAGGTAGTGAGGCGGGATTTAGGAAGTTGACGCAACTTCCTTTAGGAGGTAGTGACAGGTGATTGGGTTATTTTTTGCGCACATGGGCTTTGGCAAGGGTTTATGGGAAGAAGGAGTCACAGAGATTGCTGGGAAGAAGGAGCTAGGCACCATGATGACACATCATTTCACTATTGCCATTATGGCTGGGTGGATCCTGTGCAGGGGAACCCTCTCAAGAAGTTCCAAATTTTCTGACCTTTCTGAGATTATAAATGGTCACCAGTAAATCACTACCTAGAGATATTTTCAAAAACTAAGCACACACAATTTGGGTAAAGGGCATGCTTCAATAGTGAACAGGAGGGAACTACTCTTAGAGAGTTGGGGCTGGGGTTCCTGGGGGGGCAGGTGGAGGGAAACACCGAGAATGGTCATTGAGCCCATGTGACAATACAGTAAAAATGTGTGGCACCTTGTTGGGAGCAGCTGTGCAAGTGATTGTTCACACGTGCAGAGCTGAGAGCACACAGTGCCTGAGGAACACCCTGAGGCATGGAGCACCCCAGGTGAAAAGGTGTTCCAGCCTCGAGAACACGGGGCTTGAGAGGCGAGCCGGTTCAGCAAAGAGGTGTCACATGACATCGACCTGCCAAAGGTATAAACACACGGTGGTGGCTGAGCAGTTCCTTTCCTCCCACTTGGAGAGAGAGCTCCACCTGACCTCAGTCTCTTACCTTTATTTCTCCATTCTCTCGCCACTCTTCCCCCTGGGGACTTTGAGAGCTGTGCAAGATGCGGCATACTGGTACCTGAACACAAGATTGGGATAAGAAGAAATAGTAGGCGAGGAGACACTTCTCACTGTGCATGCAAAAGGGGGAGAAGTGCATTGATAGCATCAGTATTGATCACAGAGGCGCAATGATATTCATATCGTCAGGTGTAAAACATGGGGCAGGCAGTTCTCAAAGAACAGATATATAGAAATGATGTATATAGAGGCATATAGAAATGCTTGCTGTATTATTGATTCCCGTATTTACTTTCTTTTTGTGGAGAAGCCAAGACAGAAATGGGCTCATTAGAGTTAAAAGAGCAAAACAGGCTCCAGAGAAACAAAAGGGAGATGATGATTCCGCTCACCGGAGGTGAGAGCAGCGAGCACGAGCTCCAGGCCCTGAATACAGGGCCCAGGTTATTCTTCTCCGCTTAGGACTGACAGTGGTCCAGTTCATACAAGTGCTGCTTTCCAAACGTTTTGTATAACTTTTAATAC
The DNA here is from genome assembly GCA_004363535.1 of Dasyprocta punctata. NCBI lineage: Eukaryota > Metazoa > Chordata > Mammalia > Rodentia > Dasyproctidae > Dasyprocta > Dasyprocta punctata. Next base: position 7,248 of record RJWM01038818.1, on the reverse strand, counting down.
TTCTCTTACCACAGGAATCCTTACAACTCTCAAGGTCAAGGAATTGTTGAGTGTGCTCACCATATGCTCAAGATTCAATTGAAAAAAAAAGGGGGTGTGTTGATCACTTTTCTCTCATTGCTGAGACAGAACACCTAACACCCAAAGGTAAAGAAGGAAAGGTTTATTTACCTCACAGTTTGTGGAGGTTTTAATCTATAATCTGCTGGGTCCAAGGCAGGGCAGCGTGGCAGAGGACAAGTGTTCATGGTGGCTGGAAGACAGCAAAGCACCAAGAGCAATAAGGGGAGGAACAATCTTTCCCTCCCTTACATTTTATGCAGGCTACCAGCCCCAGGGTGGGTGTTTCACACACACCCATAATCCCAGCATTGGACCATGAACCAATCACAAACTCTAGAAGCCAACCCCATGAGGCTTCGGGGGTACATCCAGATACAAACTATAATGGGAATTTTTCCCTACAAAAGTTACACCTCACGTGGCAGTGTGTACTACTAACTTTTTAAATCCTACTACGGATGGAACTACAACAGCAGAAAGACAGTTCAATCAGGTAAAAGAAAAAAGTTTGGAAGGGCTCTTTGGAAAGATCTTCATTCTGGACAATGTAAGGGACCCAGCCCACTACTCACTTGGGTAGAGAGCATGCTTGCGTTTTTCCAGAGAACAATGAATGGCCTACCTGGGGGCCAGAGCATGCTGTCTGATTGTATTATGGACCCAGACCCAGAGGAGTTGATTTCACTTTTCAAGAAGCTGATGCTCAGTCCTGTGACAGTGATGTCTTGGAGACCATGCCACAGCTGACAGACAAGGATGGAGACAGACCTGGCCTAGGGCCAATTAAAGGAATTGACCCAGGATGCCCAGGAGATGGTAACCAGAAGTAGGAATCAATGGTCTGAGTAGGTGACAGAGTATACAGAGATAGCTGAGCTGAAAGATATAGGAAAGAAAAGGACACAAAAGTTATTAGTATTCTAGAGACAAAATAAAATACAAAAATATATGTATTAATTATGATAAAAGATTTTGCTCCTTCCAAATTCTTGTAAGAGACATCTGCTAATTGACCTACAAAAAAAGCTGACTAACCTATTTATAAAATTCCTAAAATTGTAAGAGTTACTATAATTCAATTTGCTCAAAAATGAATTTGAGCACACTTTGATTTTGTAAGTCGTCTGTTTTTCTGTTCTGTTAAGCTGTGTTTGTCATATCCATGAACAGCTATTTTTATTTGAGCTCAACAATTTTTCTCTCCTTTTTGCATTTTTGGATCATTTGTTCAAATTTAATTTGGGTTATAGACTTAAAAGCATGCTTCCACCTGGGTGGCCAACTGGTCAATTTGATATCAAAATGGGTTTTTTCAGAGGTCATCAGAAATTTGTTAAGGTAAGTAAAAGGGCCTTTTGGGCTTGAAGGATGATTGGCTAAGGTTCACTTTGATGAATAAAGGAGCAGCTGCCTAGGAAAAATTATCTCAGCCTTTGTTCATTAATAGGAAGCCCCAGTGATCTTCACAGCCTTATAGGAGACACCCCAATAAATGTTATTAAAATATATTATTGTAATATGCTTATATCACTCATTCATCAAAGGATTAGGTTTTCTAGACAATAAAGTTTTTGATTTAAAGATGTTCTTGTACAAAGGTTTTCATATGGCTATGACAACTGATTTATTAATGTTTTTTAGTACACTGAATGTATTCATGTCTGCAGATGTGCAGGTCTTCCAAAGTGTGGCATAAGGCCAGTTTACAGTGACAGACTTTTCTTTCAGATTTGTACATCTGTCTTTAACAAAACTTATGTGATGTACATCCAATTAAAGGACAGCAAGTTAGGTAAAAAGTTTCTTATGTATTAGATACAACTGGCTAGAAAGGCTATAATACATCAAAATGAAAATTTAAGTGTATTACAAAATGTCATCATGATTGTGATGCTCCAACATTATGTATGGCTTTTGATTTCTAATTTTCTGTGTAAAATATGTAACTATTATCTGTTAATATTCTGCAGGGATTTAAATACTAGGACATCTATGGTTGGTAGAAAATAAGGGTTCTATTTTGTATAATATTATGCTCAGTGTTCCCATTACAATGTAATGTCACTAACCTTCTCTTATGGATGTTCAACAACTGAGGGATGGAAACCAAAAAAATAGAAAGGTATAGACAGGCTAAGAGGATAGCCAATATTTTGGCTCCAACACTTCAAGGTCAATAAGGACCCAGGATATAAGAGAACTTCTGCTGCAGCATCCTATAACTCGGTCAGTCCCTGCTCTTCTGACCAAGGAGATTGTGGGACCACAGAGGAAAATGATCAGTGGTGTGTAGTGTGCCTAAGGAGTCACCAGGAGAGAAAAATACCCCAAGCTTTCACAGAAAGCAACTTGGTCAAGCAATAGCCATGACTCATCCTGACGGCTGACACCGACAGAAGTACTAAGAGGTGCTGTGAGTGATCTCCTAAGGAGACCTAACTGATCTTGATAGATAGCAAGAAATTAATTTTAATTAGTACAGGTCTTAGTTTGACTTGGTCTTAAAATATCCAGCATAAAAGTGTAACTATAAGGAACAAAGTTGTCTGCAGAGTCATCCAAACACAGCTCCTCCGACTTCAACTAAACACCCATTAGTGACAGCTACAAAAACAGAAAAGGGGGAGAGTTGGGAGGAACTGAGCTAGTGACTGTTCACACGTGCAGAGCTGAGAGCACACAGTGCCTGAGGCACACCCTAAGGGCATGGAGCACTGCAGGGAAACAGGTGGTCCAGCCCAAGAACACTGGGTGTGAGAGTTAAGCAAAGGGGTTTCACCTGACAACAACTGTCTATGGTATAAATAAAGGCACTGCAGTGGTTGAACAGGTCCTTTCCTCTCATCTGGAGAGAGGGCTCCACCTCACCTCGGCTTTCTGTGTACTGTCTCTTATCTTTATTTCTCCATCCTCTCGCCATCCTTCCCCCTGGGAACTTTGAGAGCTGCACAGGACACAGCAGCATCTATGATTAATACATAAAGATGACAGATGCACATCAAGAAAATGGATATTGGCTAGCCAGATTCCAGTTAAAAACACCACTGCAGCATCAGTAGACAGAACTGAACACTTCAGTCACTTCAGCTCTACTTCCCTGTAGATCTGCCTGTCTCCAGAAGGTAGATTTTTCTTCAGTTGTCAAGGCTCTTAAAAGCAATTATTGAAATAAACTGAAATTTGAGTCATTAACTTACTTTTTGCATCATCCAAAATGTGAAGTGAGGTTTTTAAAAATAATAAATTTGGGGCTGGAGTATAGTTCAGTAATAGAGCACTTGCCTGGTGTATACAAGGTTCTGGGTTCAAACCCCAGCACCACAAAGGGAAAAAAAAGAGAGATAAGAAAGAACATAATAATGAATCTCAGTTTTCAACCATACATTGTTCTTTTAAAAATAAGTACATCATGAAGCACATGTAATGTATTTCATTTCAATGCTGTCTAATGCTGTCACGTATGTTTTATACTGTGCGTGTTATTCAGAAAATGCATTGTTTTAAGGCATAGTTTTAAAAAATCATATATTTGGGCCACATGAGGACTGGAGACCAGACCTCAGGGCAGATGGTCTGGGATCTCCCAGACACAGGAAAGCAGAGGGCAGAGGACTGAGACATGTCCTGCAAAAATCCACGTCTGAGACCCACTGGGGAGACAGCAGCCAACACTTAAACCACTGTGCACAGAGTGCAGGCAGGCGACGCTTGAACTGTTCATTCTTGCATCAAGAATTTATTGGCTACTGGTAGGTCCTGAAGTAAGCCACGAATGCAGCAGACGTGTCTCTGAGGAGCTGCAGGCTGGTGGAGGAATGAAGCATATAAATGTGTGATTAAAATGCAAAAGGAACAACTGAATCTCGATCATCTCTGCAAGGAATTGCACATCTGCAGGAGGTTACCACACGCATCCAGTTGGACAGGACTTCACACTTCCTCGGCAAAGCAAGAACAGACTTACAGGATACACGCCATGCTGGGGTCTGGTGTGCCTACAATGCCCCAAGACTAAGAGCTGTCTCTGCTCAGTCCTAGCAGCTGCTTCTGCCCTTCCACCAGCACTGCCCCCATACCCAAGACCCACCATTTCTGCTCCAAGTCCACCCCACCACACAGCCCCGTTCTGCCGACGCCCTATGCAGAGGGACAGCGTCAGTGTCACTTGCACCACCAGGCGTCCTCCCTTCTGGGCCCTCTGCAGAGACCGCAGGCACTTCTGATCACTAGAGAACGGCTCCTCTCCAGAGGTGCGCCGGGCTCTCTGACTTCCTGAATCTCAGAACCTTATGTCTTCTGGCCAGTCAACTCCACATCCTTGCACACTCGAGGAGCCAGGGATTGGGTTTTTAAACAGTGTCCTTTGGTGAAAGAGTAACAGAGACTGGGTCAACGGGGCTGCAGCAACTTAGGAATTTCACCCTTTAACCATTTAAGACCAGCAGTTGTGTCAGCTTTACTAACCTCCACCCTAACTGTGCAGGTGAAGTAACACTAAACAAGGTTTTCCACCAGAATGATCCTGTCTTTGCATCATATAGCAGTTCTACTCCTTTCCCATTTCTCATTGTATATACCAAATTGTACAGATCCACCACTAGCCCAACCGACGTTTTTCACTTAAAATATAAGCTATCAAATCACATTCTTTTATCCAGGGAATAGCAGATTGTGTTTTAAGTGAAGTCATTCTAAATATTCTCAATTAACTCATTAAAAGGATTACCATGCACCCTCGCTCTGTCTGGTAGTCCACTCAGCATGAGACATCTTTGGAGCTCATGCTCTGGAGTAGAGGACACAGTGACGAAGAACAGATGCACAGGACATGGTGACACGCAGCCCAGTGCTAGGGCTGTGCTATGGTTTATACATTGTGTCAACTTTAGAAGTCTAGAAGCTTAATTAAGTAACTCAGCAGCTCTACATCCTGGGGTGTAGAGCACAAGCAGTTACCTCTACATTGGGTCAATTTGAGAAGGTCAGAAGTTTAACTGAGAGACTCAGCAGGGAACCAGGGTTCTTACTTCGTAAATATCCTCATCCTGTGCAAGAGGAGGGCAAAGAGATTTTGTGAGTGCTACATCTGCCCTGGGGGGGGGGGGTTGGCCTGTGTACAATATAAGGGAGAAAAAGAGGCTTGCTCTTGCCCTTTTTTGCTCTGGCTGCTGCCTTAAAGTGTTGTCCCACCCTGCCTTGGAGCCAGTTGATTATGGACTGAAACCTCCAAAAACTAAGATAAATAAACCTTTCCTTCCTTCATTTTGGGTGTCAGGTGTTTTGTCTCAGCAACAAGTGAAAAGTAACCAAGACAGGCTGTTCACACAAGGGCAGAAACACAAAGTCATGTAGAAAAGCAGAGAAAGATGTGCAGAACAAACAAGGCAAGTGCAGAGAACTACCCCAATACAGAGGAGAAGAAAGCTCCTCAGACAAAAACACTCGCAGTACAAAGGGCAAAAGCAGGTGCAGAACTCAGTGCAAGAAGAGAAATGTAGGGAAGAGGAGAGGCTGAAAAAGCAGGTGGGAGATACCTTCTAGGGTGCTCTGAAGTCCCCCGAATACTCCCATCAGGAGTGCTTTGCAACGGATGTGTTTTATAAGATCATTCTGAAACAAAGTGCAGGAAAAAAGAAGCTGGTATCAGACTCTGGCTGAGTTCAGCACTGGAGTGCAGAGGGGTTGGGCAGCGGGAAACGGCAGAGCAAAGCGCGGCGAGAACTGACACTGGAGGTCTTTTGTACAGGGGGTCACACATCTCAGGGTCACAGGGTCACAGGTCACAGGGTCAGCAGAGCTGGTGACGGAGGAGGGAGGATGGCCCCGGCCTCACGTGGTCACCAAAGCTTCCTCCACCAAGTCACCACCCCTGGATGGTAAGCCATCCGCCAAGTCAGACGAATGCAGAAGCCACAAGAGAACAAAACTCATCCCTAACCTAAGACTTATCAGATCTTAAACTTATAAGCAGTTGACCCTAAGAAACCAGCAGTGATGGGATCAAGTCAGCAGATCAAAAGTACTGATCAGAGCTTTCCATCCACCAAGAGCTCACAGTGCTGCACACGAAACTTCAAGGTGAATGAAGGAGTTGTGACAAAGTAGCATAATAGTCTCAGGGAACCTGGCACCCCAAGAAAAAGCAGCCAGTCAGCTGATAATCGCTGAGTCTCCGTACGCCCTGCAGAGACTGACCAAGCCCACAGCAGACAGGACGCAGTGACCAACAGCACCAACCTTACCATGCCCCACTTCCTCTCACTGTGCTGTGCACGGTTCCTCACAAACCTTTAACCTAAACTGCGAATCTCATCACAGCAGCCCCAGGACGCAGGTGGCACATCAAGGGTGACAGGCTCTGCAGATGGTTTTATGGCAGGTTTCATACTCACACTAAAAATAATACAGTCCGTGTTCACTTTAATGAGCAATTTCAACTAACTTTGACAAGGGAAAGTACATATCTTCTTCACCCTGATTACTAGGCATGGTCATCTGGGCTCGAGGACCTTGTCCTCCGCCTCACAGGGGTCTTCACAGAGGACTTCGTCCACCCTCACGTCGTGCTCGCCCACGGGGATCTGGTGGCACAGCTGCTCCTTGAAGGCCAGGGCGATGGTGTAGGGTTTCGGGCCTGGCATCTGCAGGCAACGCTGCAGGTAGGCATCGTAATAGCCCCGGCCCCGGCCCAGCCGGTTGCCGTGCTTGTCAAATCCCAGGCCTGGCATGAAGATGAGATCAAGTCCCCCTGGGAACAGAAAAGCACAGGTAAGAGGACCAATGGTTTCTGCAATGATCTCCGCAGCACTGGAAATGGTTTTGACTTTTTAATGACACCTGTTCTTTCTCTGATTTCTGAAGAAACACGTGATCAATGTAGAAAACAAAAAGCAAAGATAGACAAAGAAGACAGAACAATTATTCAGCAGCTCGGTGGTCCTTCTGTCGCGCGCTTGTCCCGGCCGGCAGGAAAAACACACGACACCGTGCAGCAGTAGGCAAGCTTTAATCGTCCCCGGAGAGGTACGCCCGAGAAGCCTCACACGCGTCCGTCCATGACGGCTCCTTCCGTGCTTCTCCCGCCGCGCAGGGCGGGAACCCACATAAGTACCGTTACATCCTCCAATCAGATCATCTCGGGGGGTACATTATCATTGGTTGGTGTCATTAGTAACTGGGCAGAGA
>RJWM01038817.1:0-16514 GCA_004363535.1 Dasyprocta punctata | reverse complement strand
TTCTGTTTGTTTTCTGTCTTTCATTGTCGGTTTCTACTTTAATCTTTATTGTCTCTTTCCTTTTGCTTCTTTGGGTTTGTTTCCCTTTAATTTCTAAGGTGGCACCTTAGATAAGCACTTTCTGATCATTTTTCTTTTCTAATTCATGTGTTTAATGCTATAATTTTCTCACTGACCACTGCATTCACCATGTCTTACAGATGTTGATACATTTCTCCTATGGTACAAATATCTCTTGGTATTTCTTTGTTGTGATATGAACAGCTGGAGTCTCTTAAAATGTTATTAAGTAATGTAGGTGCCTCTTTGATGAAATGGATCTATGCTTTGTAAAAATTCTACATGGAACAAGTTAGATACTTTTTTCCCTTTGGGCGAATGGCTGGCTTGTGTCTCCTACCATGTGAGAATACAGCAAGCAGAGATCAAGTACAGTACTCACAAAACACTGAACTTGTTTAGGCCTTACTTTTGGATCCCTAGCCTCCAGAAATAGATTTCTATTATTTCTAGATTACCTCATCATTGATATTTTGTTAGAGAAACCCAGAGTACAACAACTTGATAGCAGCATAGTCAAAGCTTTAAGTTTTTATTTACATCTGTTGGTACAATTGTAGATTCTTTTATTGTATTTAGAGGTTACATTAAGATTTGCAAGCTGCATCCTTGACTTATTCATTTCAAACTCTAGATTCAAATTTTAATGACTCTGTGAAGGATAGAAACGACAAGACAAAAATAAATATGAAATAGTGTTTTAGTATGTTTTGGATGACTATAACAGAATACTCAAGGATAGGTAATTTATACTGAACAGAAATTTTTAGCTCACGGAACTGGAACTGAGGAAGAACAAAATACAGACTGGTGCTGACAAGGACCTTCTAACTAAGCCATCCCATAGCTGAGAGGAAAGGAGAAAAATAACAAAATGGACTAATTTCATTCTTTCATGAAGGCATTAATCACACAGCAAGGGCATAGTCTTTATGAAATAATCATTTCTCAAAGGCCTTACCATATTATTTTCTTAATTTTATTAATGTCCAGCCTTTTAAAACTATGACAATAGCATGTGAATTCAAACATGAGCTCTGGAGGAGATAAATATTTAAAGGAAAAATATTACACCGCAGGATGCTAAATATTCCTATTCTATCACACACACAAAATGTACTCATTTTATCCCAATTGCTCCAAAACTCATACTGTACTCCAGAATCAATTCAAAAGACCAAAGTCCAGATTCTAGTCCAGACCAGAAATGGGAGAAATGTAAGGTACAATGTGTCCTCTGGGGCAAATTCTTCATTTGTAGTTGGTGAAATCAAATGTGTTAATTTATTTACAAAATGCAGTAGTGGGATGGGTGAAGGCTTTCAACTTGAAAGGGAGCCAGGTAAGTTGTATCGGACAGTGTTATTTAACCAACACTAAATCTTCTTTGCAGAATGATCTCTTGCAAATTCTTCTCCCAAATCCTTGGCATACTTGGATAAGGTTAGTGTCCCCAAAACTCCAACAGCCCTGCCTCTGTGGTTTTGCTGGGGTCAGGCCCCATGACCACTCCTACCAGCTGTAGTCTCTCTCCTGAAGCTCTCCCTGCTGGCATTGTACAGTAGTGTCTCTGTAGTAAGGGAACTCTGGGGTTGGTCTTGACTAATAATCTATCAAAACTGATGGAGATCTTCTCCATGGCAGCTCTGTCCCTGTGGCATTTCCCTACAACATCCTTAGAAACCACTCTGTACGTCCAGAGAATTAGCACCCTGTGGATGGAAACAAAGTTTATGATTTATACCTTCCACAGTGGTGATCAGCACCAAACACAGGGACAACTTATGACACAGTTGGGACAATCAGGAAGTGTTGCACCGGAATGTGGGATCTGAGGCAGCCAGGAACAGCAAATTCTGGAGTTCCCTGAGTCTCCTGAACTGGTCTCTGGAAATTTCTGTGTCTTCAAGAGCCCAGTATTCTGGCTTGTAATGGAAGTGGCAGCCTGAAACTCTTCTGAAATACCTTAGGTTTATTTTCCCCCTGTCTTAATGAGTAGCATTTGGCTTCCTTCCAGCCATATTAATCTCTTTATCAAATACTCCTTCGGTCACATATTTGCTTCTCTTTTCCACACTAACCTTTTCACTCATATATTGTATATCCCCGATAGTATGTTTTCAAATCATTAAATTCTGTTCCCCTTTTAATTATAGATTTCATCTTTAAATAATTTCTCCATTCTTTCATTCTATTATGTTTATGCAGCTGAGGAAAAGCATGTGATTCGCTGTGTGCTTTCCTACTGAGAGATCTCTTCTGTTAAATACATTAGTTTATCATTCTTAAATTCTGCCTTCTATATACCACTCAGACAAGATACTATTTGTTTAAATTTTTTACCTCTTTGTAATAAGGATAGCATTGGTTTCCCACACTTCGCTTATTTCTGAGAATTCACAGAATTCCGTTATTGTATTTACTTTTTTAAATAACATTTTTATTATGACCAATAATACTCTTATTATTGCCTCTAAATAGTTTCAGACTTTCCCTGTAGTCCTTTTTAGTCTCAACAGACTTTGCATTCATGCTCCATTTTGTTAGTGTAGGTCCTCAAAAAATTTTTTTTCCTCCAAATTCTTCCAGGACACAGTTATAGTCAGGCTTCCACAGTTTTCTGCTTTTTCTTTCGTTGTTTCTTTGTTTGTTTCTTCTTCTTCTTCTTCTTCTTCTTCTTCTTCTTCTTCTTCTTCTTCTTCTTCTTCTTTTATTTTTATTTATTTATTTATTTATTTTTTGCTGTAGTAATACCTTGTTTCTCTGTATCATTTTTTGGTCAGAATTCATTATGTGTTGTCATAACAGAATACTGAGAATGAGTAATTTACAGTGACCATGCATTTATTGTCTTCTACATCTGGAGACTGGGAAGTCCAAGATCAAGGCCCAGGCACTCTGTAAGACACTCATTGCTACATCACCACATACAGAAGACAAAAGTGTAAAGAGGCAGAAGGGGGTTGAATTAACACTTTAATAATAAGATTAATCCCAATGATGAGAGCAGTCTTCAGTGCTTAGTCACCTCCGAACTCTGCCTCTTCAATACTGCTATGTGGCAGTAGAATTGCAATGTGTGTTTTACAGGAAAGATGGACTCAAGCCATAGAAGATGAGATGCCTGTTATAGTAACCCAATAAAGACACGTGAAAGCAAAAATTAAGCAAAAGCTGGTAGAGGAAGATAAATATAAAATGGTAAATATGAAATGAAAAGTTCAAGAGAGGTAAGGGAAGAATTGAAGGGGAAGCCAAAATAATAAAGATGTGTTGTATACCTGTAGCAAATTTCCTTGATGAATGTAATCATATGTACAGTAAACCTGTAACACTAAAATGAGTAATGGGGAGACAGGAATGGTACCAGTCGATATAGGTTTTGCAGAAACTAATACGGGAAAGATAACTGAAGAGTGGCCTCACTTTGTTTTAAAAACCTGTGAAATGCATGTACATTTTCAAATTGCCACCCACTAGTTAATAATTTTCATGCAAATGATTCTAAGAGTAAGTTCAAAAATCAGGATACTAAGTTGCAATTCATCAATTATCAAAAAGCAATCTAAGTTTGAAAAACACACAAAATAATGTCTTCTACACATACAACACAGAGAGAAAAAAGGTAACAACAACAACAACAAAAGGATAAATTGGAAAATCTAAGGAAGGAGATAAAAAGGTTTTTCTATGGAGACTTTCTAAGGTGAGAAAACAGTTCAGGTAACCACCAGGTTTCTGTTCTTCACACAGCCATGGCAACTGCAGAATACACTGATGAATCACTACATGGAGAAAAGAGGAAGCAAGATTTCCAAGAGATTCTGCAAAACGTGGGACTGGACACTGAGTTTTGGTTGCCCAAATTTCAGGAATACCTGGGTGTGACCTGTGTACAGGCCTTACAATATTTAGAAGAAAAAGACCTCCAGGTCCTGAAATCCCTGGTGCGGCATCCATGGGAAGAGAAAGCCCTGGAGAAGCTGTTTGATCTGTCACACTCAAATATTCACCAGGAGTTACAGGAGTCACCAGTAGAGATGATAAACAAAAGGCAGAAGCAAGCATCACAAGCACTCCAGGAGCTAAAGGACATGTTTCTAGAAGGAAGGCAGAGGCAGGACGAGGCAGTGAGGAAGAAAGAGGCAGAGCTAAGGCAAGCAGTGGAGATCCCTGAAGAATACTGGCCACTGCCTGAAAAGCCCCTCAGTCAAATCATAGAAAACCTGCAGAGACACCTCAGTCACATGGAGCAGACCTTGTCCCATGGGCAACACCTTTCAGATAGAGATCTAGTAAGATGGGCATCTGGAGGCCTTGCCCTGCAGGGAATTTACCAAACTAGCCAAGAAAAGGACCTGGTACAGAACAGAGAGCAGCTAATATGTGTCCCCAAGGATTTCTCACTCTTTGGTCCTCAGCAGGGCACACGGATAGAAACAAAAGAGTTTACATCTTCTCAAGCCGAATCCATGTTCACCCAGACTGTTGAGAAGCTGGGCTTTGGTGTAACTGTCTCAACCAAGGGTAGAGGATGGGGATTTAGTGTAGAAGGTGGCACAGACAAAAACAAATATTCAAAATCCACAGAAACCCATCAGTCACATTCTGAGCAATCTTATTTTTGCTCATCCAAGTTCAGCTACATCCCCCTGGCCTGCTGCCACTTTCCCACTGATCAACTGCAGTTCTCTGAGGCTGCTCTCCAGGAACTGAAATACATCGAAGCCATCCTTGATCATACTGAGTCGCCCTTGCTGAAGCAAAGGACTGAAAACTTCTTCCAGAGGTTTGGTTCTCATGCTAACAAAGGCCCTGTGCACCTGGGAGGAATCTACTCGTGGAAGGCAATTTCAGAGGGTTTCCAAAAGGAGCAGCTAGAAGAGGTCAAGCAGCAGGCATCAGAGGCCCTAGATATTTACATGAGGGGCAGCTACTGTGGCTTTGGAGTGCAAGCTGCTGCAAGTATGACTCAATCAGACTCACATTCAACAAAAACCACTCAGGACAAAGCTCTTCAAGACCATCAAATCAATATTAAATTATCTGTGGCCCAAATTGGTGGTCCAAGAGATGCAGATGGCCTTGTCCTGTGGAAAACTGGTCTTGTGGCCAGCAATAGAACCTGGTGTGTCATTGACAGGGGCTTTCACCTAGTTCCAGTTTGGGACATCATTCTCTCCAACCACAGAAGTCATTTTAAGGATGCTCTAAAAGTGGCCAAATGCATGAAAGACAACTACACTGTTCTGACTGGCCTCAGTGCCCAGATCCAATATGGAGAGGAATTACTGAGTGCTAAGGAAGAAGCTAGAGTTTTCCTAAAGGATGTGAAGTCCTGGGAAGTATCTGATCCTGAAGAACAGCTTAAAAAACTGATGAGTCTCATGCAAAGGTTGTGTCAAAAAATGACAGGTTATGACATTTGGATTAATATATGCCTCACAAATTGTGATCTGCAAAATTTCTTAGTAAGTACTGTCAACTTTTGCAAAAAATCTTCCATTTATGAAACAAAATTTATTAAATCTCAGCTGCGCATGCTTCTGGATCCTCATGTGTACAAAGTGGCAAACTTTCCTCAGGCTCACTCCATCATGCAGTGGATCTACCAGTCAGAGTCAAAGAAAGAGGAAGTCAACATCTCCCAATTTTCAGAATTAATTAAAATCTTAAGAGAAAGTCTCAATAACCTCTTAGAAGTGAAGGCCAAATCTGACTCCCCAGAAACAGTGGAAGAAGCTCAAAGAAAAGTCACTTATGAAGTTAGCTTGGCTCTTACCTGCTATTTGAATTACCTCGGAGAAGCGGAGCAGGCAGACACACAGCTCTTGTTACTTTCTATTGCAGCTGGTGCAGGATATCACTTGGTTAACAATACTTTTCAGTACCTCCTTGGTTGTGAAGAATTAAACTTCCTAGTGAATAAAATGCAGACTGCCCAGAGTAAGTACGAGGAACTCAAATATATTTGCACCCACAGAGCTCAGGCATTCCTGGTGCTTACGTGTCTGACAGCCTCAGCTGGAGTCAGAGCTATTTCTCTAGAAGAAAAAGCACAGTGCATGGCATTGATCAGACAATGTATGGGCCAATCCCTGTCCAACGAAGTTGTACATGTCCTTGACAAATCTGGAGCTGGTCGCAATTGGGATGACCTAGAAGATGACTTGAGATTGATCGCTGGTGGGAAATATGAAAACACCAGGTCAATTTCGCATGTAGACAAGATCAAAGAACAACTGGAAAGTCTCCTTGATGAAAATAAACAGACATATAAACCACATGATGAAGACAATGCTAAGAAGGATGTAATAAAAAATGGAGCCTTCCATTATTTACTCCAGCGTCTAGGCCTAGAACATTACTTCCCAAAAAGGATGAACAGAGCTAATTTTCATTTGATCTACAAGACTTCTGTCTACAAAACCCAGCCCACTTCTGAACTCGAGCTTCCTTTCTATTTCCTACAGAAGATACTGATGCTTGATTATGGGTTGAGATATCTGGTCTGCAGAGAAGAAGGCAACATCGGACATCAGGTTTATGTAAGAGCCTCTGACCTGGAAAATGAGGCTTCTGATCCATATGATGACGTTGTTGGTGGTGGTAGTAGTTCTGTTATCACTGAACCCATGCCTCATATTCACCCAATGGACATTCAGATGGCAATTTTTCACTGTGCAGATGATTTTGCCAGACAATATATTTTGAGCAAACTTTCTATTTGTCAATTTGCCCTCCCCCTGTTGGTGCCTAATCCTTGTACTTCACAAATTGAATTCTCTCTCTGGTGTCTCAGACAAATCAGGAGGACTTGGCAGCACACAAGCAAATCACTGGAAGGAAAGAAGTACAGTTTTAACAACCAGCAGATGTGCTGTGTGCCCACCTCCATTGTGTCCTTCATCAGGGTTGGAAATGGCCTCTCTGCTTCCAAATCTCAGATCATGAACTGTCTTCTCAGTAAACAAAAACATGATGTGTTTTTTCACCGACACTGCAAGGGAAGCAACAAAGACTGTCTCTTGATGGAGGGTGTGGTGGAAATCTGCTGGTTCTGTCCTGGGGGAGAAGATGAGGACAGATTTGACAAATGTGTGGCCTTCACCAATCTTCATGGGGATGCAAAGCACCACCAGCAGCAGCTCGCTTTCCTGCAGGAGGTCTCTTCTCTGATTGTGATCCTCATGTCAGCCTCTGATGACAATGAAGAAAACAGAACAATTGTCCGTGACCTGTGGCGGTCATCACAATCTTTGATCTGCTTGCTTGATGACAAAGAAAAAAACATGGTCAATAACTCTGAAAGAAGAGTAAGAATTGGCATCAGGAATAGAAATGAGGCAGAGTTAACTGAAGAGATCACAGTTGCAATCAGACGTTTGCTAGAGCTCTCTGGCACTGCTCTCAGCATGGAAGACTGTTCTCACATTGCTCGCAAGCGAGGATTCCTTATTGATGAAGACCAGAGAGACTGCAAGGAAGGCAAAGAAAAGGCTGAGGTTATAATGGCCCCCCTGAGAGAAATGAACTTATCTCATATAAAGGAAAACTTACTACCCCTTCAGGGAGAACTCTGGCATCTTTGGTGTAAAAATGACAAAGAACTCTATCATCTAAGAGAGAAGGGGAACAGGAGCATTGAACAACATAAAAGTGAACTTGAGAAAGAAAAACAAACAATAAGGTATCAACAGTTGGAAAAATTCTTACATCTCAATGACTTAATATGGTCTTTTCTAGAAATTTTGAAAAGACACTCAGAAACTAACGTCAAACTTTACTTTTTGCACTGGCTCAGTGACCTTTTGGGAAGCCTCACTGCAGGTCACTTAAATGATCTGCGGGAGAAACAAAGATCTTTGTGGTCAAAGATACACACAGAAAAACAAAAGGCACAGAAGAGCAACTCCCTCAACCACTGGCAAAATCAATTGGAAGCCACCTCCACAGAGATAAGTGACAGTACCTTGGGAATTGAGAACTTTCTTAGAGAAATTGGGCAACTGTATGAAGCTCTGGAAGAAATTTCTTCCCAAAGACATATAATTTTTCTCTCCCTTCCCCAAATTGCTGCAGACCTGATGCTATCTGGCATGCCCATGGAGCTGATGGATGGGGATGCATCCTATGTGCCTGTAAAATGGGTGGCAGCTGTATTTGACAGGGTCTCTGAGAAACTTCCAGGCAAGAGACTGTTTGTTCTTTCTGTCCTTGGCCTGCAGAGTTCAGGGAAGTCCACCCTGCTGAATGCCCTCTTTGGGCTGCAGTTCAGGGTCAGTGCAGGCAGGTGTACCAGGGGGGCCTACATGCAGCTCCTGAAGGTGGAGGAGACCTTCTCAGAGGAACTTGGATTTGATTTTCTGTTGGTTGTAGACACAGAAGGACTCAAGGCCCCGGAACTCAGCAACAAATCCCAGAAGAGGGACAATGAGTTGGCGACCTTTGTCATTGGACTTGGAAACTTGACTCTGATCAATATTTTTGGAGAGAATCCATCAGAGATGCAGGATATCCTACAAATAGCTGTCCAAGCCTTTCTGAGGATGAAACAAGTGAAAATCTCCCCAAGTTGCCTCTTTGTCCATCAGAATGTGGGGGAAGTTACAGCCCAAGAACAAACCATGGAAGGACGAAGGCGGCTACAGCAGAAACTAGATGAAATGGCTGCAATCGCTGCTGAGCAGGAACAATGTCCCAATGTATCCTGCTTCAGTGATGTCATTAAGTTTGATGTCAATACTCATGTCCACTATTTTGCTCACCTTTGGGAAGGCAATCCCCCGATGGCCCCTCCTAATCCTCGCTATAGCCACAATATCCAAGAACTGCAAAGTAGAATTCTTTTGATGGCTAAAGAGGAATCAAGGGGAAATATCATTAAGATATCAGATATGAAATTCCAAGTGGAAGATTTGTGGAGAGCCATGGTCAGTGAGAACTTCATTTTCAGTTTCAGAAATACCCGAGAGATCATGGCCATGAGCAAACTGGAAACCATGTACAACCAGTGGTCCTGGAAGCTGAGGAGTCACGTGCTGCACTTGCAGAATCAGCTGAACAATCAGATTCAGAATGGAAAACTTCAGACACTGGAGAGAAGCTCACTTGAAGATCCAGTTACAGAAAACTATGACACCATTAAGGAAGATCTTGAGAAATATTTTAAGGAAGACCCAGAGAGTGAAATACTGATTCAGTGGAAAGGGAATTTTGAAAACAAGTTACAAATCCTAAAAGAAACACTTATTTCTGAAGCCAAAAAAGAAGCCAATAAACGTATTGATCTTAAAAGATGTCAAGAAAGGCTGGATAGGAAAAAGGTGGATTATGACAATGAAATATTGCAGAGGAGCCGAGAGTTAGCTGTCACTGTAAAAGGTAAAGAATTGAGTGAAGGGGAGTTAAGGATGAAGTTCAATCAACTCTGGAGTAAATGGGTGTACGATATAGCCTCAAATCTTCCTCCAGCCACAGAACCTAACATCAAGGTGGATTCTGAGAGCATCCTTTTGGAGCATTTCAAAAGTGAGAAAAACATAGCAGACACAATAAAGTCGTATTCTGGAAAGAAATTTGAGATCAATTATGATACACATATCAAAATGGGTAGGAATTTTTTGGTTTTCTCATGTAAGTTAGGGGTAGGTGAGAAAGAGTTAATTCGTGTGACTACTGAGCAAATTTTTTCTAGATTTGATAAAACTATTAGTAATATTTGGAAGCAACATCGTGATTACAATGTAAATGATTTTCATGAAATTCTGAGAATAATAGAAGAGGAAGTATCTTCTTCACCTAAGAATAACAGGTACACATTTACAAGCAAGTACAACATAGATTTGTCTTTGTGGTTATTTGAAAAAGCATCAAAAAGTTTTCATGAAATGCATAGGGCATTTAAGAGAGCAAATGATCCTGTAAACTATCTGGAAAGTAAAAAAGATGATTTCTTCACAAGTTTCAAGATCTCCTGCGAAGGAGCAACCTCTATCAAATCATTTGTAGACTTTCTGTGGGACAAGCTCATTCCTGCTGTATCTACCACCATATGGGAAAACATGGCCCCTAAAATTGCTGGGGACATGCGAGCTACCTGCCCTGAATTCAATGGAAACAGAGCTAAGCTGGAAAAACATGTCCTCATGTCTCTGGCAGAGGAAGAAAACTTTGATAATTATTGGCAATACATTCATGATCCAAAGTCTTTTTTCAGGAGTTACATTGAGAAGCACATTGAAAGATATTATTCAGAAAAAGGGTGTGAAAAAGTAAAGACTTTTTTAAAAATACAATTGGACAACATCAAGAATGTCATCCTCTGTGCTATTAAAGAATCCTCGGCACAGTCTAAAGACAAGAGCAGCACTGCATCTGAGTGGTTGGATTTCTTCTGTGATCACCTGGGGAACAACTTGATCTTTCCACGAGCAGAGTTGAGAGGTGTTGAACACCAGGAGTTAAAAGATATCGAGTTTCTCAAAGAAACCATGAGTAAAGCATTGGATGGTGCAATGAAAAAAGCAGAAGACAAGTTTTTGAGTATACCTGAAAATGAAATGTTTCCTGTAATTGAGAAAATCCTCTCTGAACAACTCTGTGGCTGCTGGAAACAATGTCCCTTCTGTAAAGCCATTTGTACCAACACCATTCCTGCACATGAAGGAGACCACAGTGTTCCTTTCCACCGTTCTGAGGCTGTCAATGGAGTATATTGGCATAAAACAGATGAGTTCTCCATTGACTTTTGTTCTACTGCAGTGGCAAGTGATATTTGGTTTTATGTAGATGACACCCTGAAATTCCCATATAAGACCTATCGGCAGGCAGGAGGGGATTATGCCACTTGGAGCATCACCCCAGATTCATCCTCCCAGCCATACTGGAAATGGTTTGTCTCTCACTTTAGATCAAAGTTAGAGGAAAAATACCAGAAAAAATTTAAAAATAGTGGTGAAATCCCTGATTCATGGGCCCAAATCACAAAGGAATTTGTACTTAGTGACTTGAAAAAATAACTCCTAGCAAAAATAAAAGGTAAGTAGCTAACAACACAGAAGATATCTCTGATATCTCGAAAAAATACCAAAGTCTAATACCGTACTAAAACAGATCTTCCTCATTCTAAAACCTTCAACTTCCCATTTTTAAGTGAAATATTTGAAAGAAAATCAACTAACCTTTTAGATGTTGAATCTGTCCTATTAAAGAAAGTCTTTTCTCTCTGTGTTGGCTCATTCTGGCTTAAAATCAAATTACTAAAATATGTGTACTTGAAATAAAATTTATTTAAATCACTGGTTTCATGCTTAAAAATACTCTCCTAAATATTTTCTAAAACATATGATATCTCAAAGAAAGTCACTTTAACAGGAAATTTATTTTTTAATTTTGTTTTATTTTTTGTCTTTTTGAGACAGGGTCTTGCTATGCTGGATCTGAGCTCGCTTTGTCGCTCAGCATGGTCTCGAACTTGTGACTATCCTCTTGCTCAGGCTCCTGAGTGCTGGGATGACAGACCTGCCCACCATGCCTGTTTTAACAGGAAATTTAAGCTCACTCCAGGGTGTCACAAAATTTTTATAGAGTAACTATAGATATGTGAACAATTATACAGATTCTGGATGGAACTAAAATTGATTAAGTTTTTAAAGTGAATTTCTTTCAGTGTCTCAAGTTGTGAGGAAAAGTTATCAACCCTTAATTATAAAAACATTCCTGAAAATTTGCGATTTCTATGCATAGCATTGTTTAAGTGTGTTGTGTCCTATTCAAGAATAAATTTCAGAATTTACCAAATTAAAGACTTTATCAACTCAGTAAACATTGTTAAACAAAGGAGGGAAATTGAAATAAATATTTTTTTTCATTTAACCATCATTATCTTCTTCCCTAGTATCCCAGTATTTCCCTATACACACTACACACACACACACACACACACACACACACACACACACACACATGCACTCAGACAGACAGATAGAGACACACAGATTCAGAAAGCTTAGGAATTCAAAGCCTGGTGCTATGTACAACTCTGGAAAGGATTTGCTTCTGGAGTAAAATTTATGGTGACCAGGGCAAAAGCACAATTTTAATCAAGTCTCAGATAAAACCAAAGTTCTTTAAGACATTTACAAGTACCCAAAAAATTCCTTAAGAAAAAAAATTAAATATACTGTTTTTAAAAACCTCATAATACTGAAAATTTATTGGGTTATACTTCAATAAGTAATTGTCTTTTTACACATAAAATATAATTAAATGCTTATCTCCAAGTTAGACACATTTGTAGCTCTTTCACCATTTGGACCTAAAAGTCAAGATCAGAATAAAATTGCTGCAAACTTTGAAGCCAAGGAAGGACTTGAAAAGGAAAGGAAATCCTTCTTTTGTAAATCTTCCCCTCATGCTCAGTTCTCAAAGCTTGTATCTAAAGGAAATAAGATAGGAAGAAAAAAATTTTCACATGTTGAATATAAAAGTGAAGAAAATTTCTACATGTTGGATGTATAGGTATTCACTGGATTCCAATTCCAGGTACAAAGTCTATCTCTCTATAGGCAGTGAGAACAGACAGCCCAGAAAATGACTGCTAGATACTTAGTATCCTCAGAAATGGAATGCAGGAATTCTGACTGTCTCCTTTGCCTCCCCGAAGGACTTCAAGCATAGTCTGCTCCAAGTCAGATGACTCATATACAGAAACCTGAAACAAAAATTACAGAGACAGCCATGGATTTAGCTCTGTGACATAAGCACCCGCTTGGCAAGTGTGAGGTAGTGAGTTTGATTCCTGGTACAAAAGAAAAAAAAAAAAAAGAATAAATGCAAAGAGTGTTTTTGTATAGGATTGTTTCCCTTCATTCTTGAAAAATGGTCCTGCTGAGAGTTTTGGAAAGATCTCCTAATAGGATGTAATTGACATGGTAATGGAAACAGAATCTGTGCACAGCAGGATTCCCATCTCTAACATCAGTGCACCCTTGAAAAAGTCTAAATGTTCAATTAATTTTTGCTGAATGCTTTTAACGTTTTTAAGTAAATTTGTAAAAGCTTTTAACTAAGTATTGTAATATATCCTATTACTTTTGATTTTCAAGCCAAAATGAAATTGAGAACTTTTCAAATTCTATTGTATTTCTGTTTCTCAATGAAATTTTGTTTTATTTTTAAAAATTAAAGAGTTCTTTGACATTGCCTCCAATTGGTAAGAAGTGTGATTATTAAATGAAATTCAAGGGCCATTGTCATGGGGTCATATGTACAAAAATAGAAACAGGCAATTTCATTAGGTGTTTAATGAGTAGGAATGGTGATTTCTGAGACAATTGTACTGCAGGTAATGGTGCCATCAAGTCAGGCTCAGACTTAGAGGGAAACACACTCTCTGTAGAGTGGGTTTCACTGGGGAAGGAAACCTGAGAAACAGTGGAGTAGGGCAAATGGAGTCAGGGAGGATGAGATCATCAAGGTAAGGAGACACTGGTTTCAGGAACAGATCAAAAAATCAGAGGTCATAGTTACAAGGTTACCAGGGATAGGTTTTATCTGCTCAGTAGAATGGGTCTCTCAGAGTCTCTGAAATGGGGAACAGAGAAATGGAAATTGGGAATCACCACACCAATATATTTTACAGAGATTCTAGTCAGTCACGTAGAGTGAGAAAAGAGCCAGAGGCCTGTAAGGATGTGCCTAAGGGAGTGACAATTCTGTAACACAAAATCATATGAATACCTGAGTTACTTGTACGTGAATTCTAAAAATTAGAACTCACTGCAATAGAGACTATGATGGTGGTTACCAGAGGCTGATGGAAAGGGAAAGGGGAAATGTGGGTCACAAAGTAATTTCAAGAATCTCCATGTGCAGAATCTGATATCACGGTCTCCCCTAATTCTACCAAGGGCTGTCCTTTTCCTCTTCACTGTAACTAGTGTTCCCCCAATTCTTTGTTTTAACCACCTGCATATCCAAAAAGAGAGATATTTCATCTACAGATAGAGATATTTGATTTGTTCCTTATCAATATTCTTCCCAACTTGGCTTAAAGTATTGATTAAATTTATACAGCAATAAATGTAAAAAAGACTTCACATGTCTGGAAGATCAACATGAAGAAAACAACAGCAGTGACAAAACCCCATGTAAATGATTGAATTTTGACATTATTCCTGTGCTTAAATCTTCATATACTTCTGGTAATTATTATTTTATTTTGTCTAAGAACTATTAAAGTGTTTCCTGCCACAATCCAACACTTTTCTCTCAACACAATGCAAATCCACCCTAAAAATATCTTTCTCCTTCCTTCCCAGAACCCTTTGCTGCCTTAATTTTCTCATCACCAGTATTAATACATTCAGACTGTTCTCTGCTGTCCGATGTTACCAAAATTACCTGTCTTGCTTGGGGAGAAACTTACCTTGATGATTTTATGTATCCATCCTTAACCCACTGGATTAAAGAATTGGCCCTTGAGAAATATAACTGAGTCAAGTACAACAAAAATAAACACAGCACTTGAGGTGTGCTCTAGTACATTGATTGCTTCATTGTTTGTTTTCTTGACTGAAGACAAAAATCAAGTGAGGTTTACTCATCAGAACCATATGACTTGCTGAGAGCCTTTTAAAATTATCATCATTAACTACTGTTGCATCAGCTCTCCCTAATCCTATGCTCATGAAACTTGTTTCTTTTCACAAACCTACTTACAAGGTTACATTTTGCCTGAGTGGAGTGAGGGCTTGTTTTCCATGCTGTTAATGTCACAAGACCCTGAATGGATTCTGGTCTCAGCATCCAGACCTCATTACTACCAACATGCCTTCCTCTCTTTTTCTTTAGTTGTGAAATGAAAACAACTTATAACAGAAATTAAAGGGATGTATAAAGCCAGGAGAAGAAAAGAAGTAAGAGCAGAAATGAGATTAGGAAATAAGTTGATAGGAGGAAGAGGGAAAAGGAGTTTCTCTGATAACAAAGTAATACTTAGAAAAGATGTAAAACATTTTCACTGTGAAATTAGAGTGTATTACAAACAAGCAAGAAAAACTTCCACATGATCGTTGGAAGACACATGAATCCAATTGTAAATGTTGGTTTAGTGAGAACTCAGAAGTTCTGTTCTCAGAAGTGTGGACTGTAACAATGCGGATGAAATAAGTTCTGAACATGAGGAATTTTGCAATGAGGAGTGGTACAATGAATCTGTTTTCTTCTTTTCCTTTCCTTACTTTTCCCCTTCCCCTTCCTTCTTCCCTTGTTCCCTTTCCCATTTGAACATTCCCTTCGTATTTCACAGTGTCTATTATACTTTTTTATCTATGTTTACATTTTTTGATTCTTACACCAGCCTGAGCAAACATGTGTGTCTGATTTATTTTACTTAAGCATACAAACATGAGTGTGTATACACAACATGCTTTTAATTCCTTTGGGAAGATACCAAGAAGGAGAATATCTGGATCAGATTGGGCCTGTAGTTTTAGTTTTTGAGGATCTCCACACTAATTTTCACCAGTCTACTACTCTCCAGTGGCGGAGAAGGTTTCCTTTTAACCCACGGTCTACCAGCATTTGTTATTAACTGATCTTTTAATATTAGCCATTCTCTCTGGAATGAGATGAAATCTCATGGTTGTCTTAAATTGTATCTCTTGAGTGACCAGTGATTTTGAACATTTTTGCATATTTCTGTTTGTCATTTCTACTTCTTCACCGGAAAAGTGCCTATTCATTTTGGAAGGCTATTTTGGATTGGGTCATTAAATTTGGTGAGTCTGATTTTTTTGAGTTCTTTATAGATTCTAGATACTAGTCTTTTGTCTGAGGAACACCGGGCATAAGTATTTTTGCCCCTATGTGCAATATCTTTTTTTTTTAATTTTATTTGAGCTAAGAAAAACAAAACAAACAAAAACTACAACAACAACAACAACTACAAAACGACATATATAGTAAAAACAACAAGCAAAAGAGACAAGCAAACAACTAGAGTAAATACACAACATTGCAGGTTTACAAAACCGGAAGATAGAAGCTTGACAATGGTTGCAGTTTGCGCATCGTTATCTTTAAAATGGTTTCTTACATTAACAGATATAGATATGCAAGATTGATCCAATCATATGAGTATTAATTGTTCCCTCTCAATAACGAATACATTGAGCAGTGTTCTTTTTAGTTATCTTACATATACACATATACAGGTTTATATCTGTTCCTCTTCCCTTTTCCCTTTCCACCCATTCCCCTCCCAATTGTCTTTGCTCTTTGAGCTGTTCTCTACCCTTCCACAGTATCCATTGTAGACTCTGAATCACATATACTTTTTCATTTCTTACACTAGGGAGACAATACGGTATTTACACATGTGGGTTTGATTTATCTCGCTTATGAGTATGGTCTCAAGTCGTGACCATTTACTTATAAAAGTCTCAATA
>RJWM01038816.1:0-15932 GCA_004363535.1 Dasyprocta punctata | reverse complement strand
AAAAAAAAAAAAAAAAAAAAAAAAAAAAAAAAAAAAAAAAAAAAAAAAAAAAAAAAAAAAAAAAAAAAAAAAAAAAAAAAAAAAAAAAAAAAAAAAAACAAGGGCAGGGGATTTAACTGAGTGCCACAGTCCTGGTTTTAATCCCCAGAACCACCACCACCACCACCACCACCCCTGCCCAAAAAAAGATAGAGAAAGAATACTCAGCCTGGCTAGTAACCCATATAATGTAAATGTAAATAAAAACAGTAACAATAAACTATCATTGTCTTTCAGTTAAGCAAAATTAAAGACTGGCTAAACTCACTTTTGGGGAAGGGGGCCATGGAAATTATCTTACATTGTTGAATCTGAGGACAAACTGAAGCAGTCACCTGTGAGGACAGTTTGGCTCTAGGAGTGAAAATTTCAAACGCTCAGAAATGAACATACTCTAAAGAAAGAACAGAGCACATTCACAAAGGTACGTAAACAATACATTTTTGTAAGAATGAAACATGCCATATAGATACTGACATGAAAAAGATATTGTAAATCAGGCATGGTGGGGCATGCCCGAATACCAGTGCTCTGGAGGGCTGAGGCAGGAGGATCACAAGTTTGAGCTCAGTATAGACAACTTAGCAATTTAACGAGACTTTGTCTCAAAATAAAAAATTAAAAAGGGGCTGGGGAATGTAGTAAAGGCCTTGGGTTCAAACCCAAGTAACACACAACAAACAAGGCGGAGGTGGGTGAAGGGTATGGCTCAGTGGTAGAGTTTACCTAGGCAAGGCACTGTGCTTCCAACACCAAAACAAACACAAAAAAGTAAGAAAGACCAGGGGTATGACTCAGTGGTAAAAAAGCACTTGCTTAGCATATGCTAGGCCATGGGTTTGATCCCTAATACAGAAGGAAGGAAGGGAGGGAAGGGAAGAAAAAGTAAATAAGTCATTCCAAGCTGGGCAGGCTGGTAATGCCTCTAATCTCAGGTGCTAGGGAAGCTGAGGCAGAAGGACTGAAAGATCAAGGCCAACCTGGGCAACTTAGGGAGATCCTTTCTCAAAATATAATAAGGGCTGGGGAGAGACATTCCAAAATATCCCACAAGAAGAAAAACACGAAGTAAATGGAAAAAAATATATATGTATATATATATATATATATATATATGATTAAAATACATTCTCATATAGATGAATGTACAAAAAAAGCATATATAAAGATTGGGATTTGAGGGAGACACTCTTGTGTATTGCATATATCTATATATTTTGCACTTTTTAAAGGTAGTCTCTCTCTCTCTCTTTTTCCGCTACCGGCGATTGAACTCACAACCTCGCACCTGCCAGGCAGGCGCTTACGCCACTGAGCTAATGAGCTAAATCCCCAGTCCTGTTTTTTGAGACTAGGTCTCACTATGCAGTTCAGGCTGGCCTTGAACTCACTTTGTAGCCCAGGCTGGTCTCGAACTCACTTTGTAGCCCAGGCTGGTCTCGAACTCACAATGATCCTCATGCCTCAGCCTCCCAAGTGCTGGAATTAAAGGCATGCACCACCATACCTGGCTATAAAAGAAGTCTCTATTACTTCCATTAAGATTAAATATATTTTAAAGATGCTATAAGTCTATTGCTATTGAATGAAGTCCTTGACAAATTAAGTATAAAACCTTAATGTATACAGTAAGACTTCTCAAAAACATGTAAAGTACTATTCTATTTACCTAAAGGTTTAACAGATGGAGATTAGAAAAATGTTTGATTTATCAACTGAAGTTATCTCCAGCTTATAGCATTTATCGCTGGGCATGGAGGGTCATGCTTGCAATCCCAGCACTCCAGAAGCTGAGGCAGGAGGATCACTACCTGTTACATAGTGACTTCCAGACCAGCCTGGAATACATTGTTATTTTTTTGTTCTTTGGTTTTTTGAGACAGGATCTGGCTATATAGTTCAGGCTGGCTTGAACTCATTATCTATCCCAGACTGGCCTGAAATGTATGGGGATCCCCCTGCCTCAGTCTCCTGAGTGCCGGGAATACAGGCCTGTGCCTTTAAACTCAGCATATGATTATATATTTGCATAGTAAAAAACAAAGATAGTTTCCTTATAAAAAAATAAGAACAATGCTTAATAAGTTAGATTCTGTGGCTTTTAAGAGGCTAATGAAACTTACATAAAAATCAGCAAATGAAAATAATTTCAGGACTGTTACGGTCCATTAGAGCTATTCTAAATATAAAAAATTTATAGTAAATTTCTTCAGACTGTTAATGCTTATATTTCATTATAGATTGTGTGCATATGTACATGCATAGACAGTTCTTTTTAAAACAATTAGAAGGCATTGTTTTGGATATACAATACATGCTAAGATTTTTCAAAACACATCAAACATTTTCGGAAAAGAGGAAGGAAGGGAAGAGGGAAAAAGAAAAGAAGAGAGGTGGCTAAGACAAGAGAAGGAGTGGAGATTCAGCGAGGGGGTGAGGGTGTGAGAGCGATGTGGAGACCAAGGGGGCAGGAGCAGAGACTGAGGCGGAGACGGGTTAGCTTGGGACTGCAACCATAGGAAGGAGTGCAGGGAACCCACAACTATGAGTTACAAAAGAGGAAAATGAAAGCCCCCAATGCTAGAGCAATGCGGGTAGGAAACAAACCCCCGTTACAGACAAAAGTTTGAGACAAACAACAGAGAAAGTCAGTAGGGTGTTAGGAGGGCAAAGGGGAAGAAAAGGGAAGAAATAAGGAAAAAGGTGCAAGTCGCAAAGTGTACTGCTCTACCGTAAAGACAGCTCTCACGTCTAGCTAATAGGGAATCTTTGAATTTCACACCATCCATGGGCTTCCCCAGGACATGTAGCAGAGTAATTCTCAGTCTTCTGTTACACCATACTACCTACTATTAACATGCTGTCAATCAAGTTTTATTTAAGCACTACAAATTGTCATGCCCTTTAGTCATGCCATAGAATAATTTTAGGATTGTTAGAAAAGATTACTTAATAATTATAAGCATAGGTAATAGTTATGAAGATTTATCATGTCCCATGGGCTAAGCTCAGCAATATGCATGTATTCAACCTTCATATTCTTAGTATACCTATTTAAGAGATAAAAGTAGTGGTGATCAAATAAGTAAATTGTTCAAGATCTAAAAGACAGTAAATAGATGAACTAGGATTTGAACCTGACCTATCTGAGTTAAAAATATGTGCACTTGAACCAAGGAGGCTGAGGCAGGAGGATCTCTGTGAATTTAAGGCCAGCCTGGGCCACAAAGTGAGTTCAAGGCCAGCCTGAAAACCCTATCTCAAAAAGACCAAAACAAAAAAAAAAAAAAAAAAAAAAAGTGCACTTGACCAGTACCTAGAGTCCTTCATGTAAAACTAGTACTTAGAGTAAGACTGGCATTCGAATAAGAACAGTAACTTTTAAACCTAAAGCCACTAAATTAAATACACATATTAATATGTAATTAATATGTATTAATACAAAACACATGCATTAATATAAAAATACATGCATTTTTATATTTTATATACAAAATGTGTAAGTAGTGTAGGGGGATAGAGAGCTTCCATAGCATATGCAAGGCCCCAGATTTTATCTCCAGGAATTAAAGTACAGGTACATGTGTTCTTTAGCAGGGTGTATGTGCTCCCTATCAAAGTTCCTATCAGGATTTACAACCTTATAATAATAATAAATTGCCATTCATTAATCACCTAGTATTGGCCAGGCACTCAGCTTTACATACAAACATTACGTCCTTTACTCTTCTTCACAAATCTGAGGGCCCCATGACCACACGCCACTTACCCACATAGTAATCATTGTGAGAAACAACATACAAATCATGTCCTTCTTTTCCTTCTTTAAATACTTCATCATAGGATTTCGGTGGATTCACTACATCTCTAGCAGAGAATTCTGAAGGAAGAATCAATGAAATCAGCTTTAAAGTATCTATGTGCAATGTACTTAAATTGACAAGAATGAATAATAAATGCACAAGGTACATTGATATCCTGGGAGACCACAAGCCAACATAAGCGAAGATTTATCAAGGAAGACAAGATATAATCCAGAGAACTCTCATTACATAGAATTCTGAAGAATTCCAGAACTCTGTGTCAGTCAGTCATTTAGGTTGTCCTGAGCCATAGCCCAAACTCAGTTAAATTCCCAACCCTAAGACTCTCTAGAAGTTAGTTTCTTCCCAGCTTCTTAATATGACCTAAACAAATACGTATTCTAAACCCTAATGCCCTGTGGGATGACTACAGTTGTAGAGTGAAATACAGGCCTTGAGTCTTTTTTAATATGAATTTCCATCCCCAGAGATACTTGGGGAAATCACTAGAACCTGGAAGAGATTCTTTTTCCTACTGGTCTAAATTCTAGATAAGATGTTTGTTTAAAAGGTGCTTTTCCCATGAGTGGTAGTCCCTAGTTTCCTGTTTGGTGAATTATTTTGTTTCCATTGTTTTACATAATAATTTTAAAATGTAACTCCATTGACTATTTCAATCTTCCCTTTCAACTGAACAGCATAAATTTCCCCTGACCGCACATGGTGGAGCACATCTGTGATCCCAGCACTCAGGAGACTGGGGCGGGAGGATCATGAGTTCGAGGCCAGCCAGTGTGAGCTACATAAGGAGTTTGAGGCCTCACAACATAGTCTGCATTTACTACATTTCCCTTTCCTTCTCTTCTCTCCCCTCCTTTCCTCTCCTGTTCTGTCCTGTCCTCTCCTTTCCTCATTTCCTTCTCTCCCCCTGCCGTTTCTCTCTCTGTCTCTCTCTCTGTCTCTCTCTCTTTCTTCCCTGTCTCTCTGAGACAAGGTCTCAACATGCTACCCAAGCTGGTCTCAAAGCTGCCATCTTCCCTTCTCAGACTTCTAAGCAGCTGGCATAACAGATGTTCACCACCATCACTAAGCTCTATCTTTCACTCTTTAATCATTTAAATCACCCAAAACCAGACCAATGGTATATTTAACTTAGTTTTCCAGAAAGACTTATTTTATACCCCCCTCTTATTTTTTACTACCTCTGATGACTGCTGTCCCAAATGTTGTATTGATTATGTCCAGTCCTTTAGGTAATCCTGGTGCTTGATCATGAGATTTTCCTAATGGTGCCCACTGATTGCTATGATATATAGACTCTTTTTTATCCTTAATTTTCTGTTGAAATGTGGTGATAGGCTGTGGGTTTATCAATGTACTTGCCTAAAGAAAGGATACAATGCACAGACATATCAACAAAAATGTATAACTCTGAAACTAAAGTCCTAATTGAAAGCTAGCGAGAAGAGAAAATACGATATGATTATGGAAAGATATTTAGTTACCATTGTGGCTTTCTTCAAATGAACTAGCAGAATTGATACTGTGAAGTACAAATATGCCTAAATGAGAACTATCATAGGAATTTAAAGGTTTCAATGTGGCTAGAAATCTTGAACAGAACATGCAAATTGACTCACATATTCAAAATTCAAAACAAGTGGAAACATGCCATGCGTATGAACGCCATGTATGAATGTTATCATTACATATCAGACACATACTAATAAAAAAAGTAGGAATAACAAGTCAAAAATTGTAATTTCTGCTGGGCATAGTGCACGCCTTTAATCCCAGCACTCGGGAGGCGGAGGTAGGAGGAGCATTGTGAGTTCAAGGCCGGCTTGGACTACATGAATGCAAGGCCGGCCTGAACTACATAGTGTGATCCTGTCTCAAAAAAAACTAGGGCCGGGAGTTCAGCTCAGCAGCTTAAGTGCCTGCCTGGCAGGTGCGAGGTTGTGAGTTCAATCCCCACTGCCACCAAAAAAAAAAAAAGTAAATTCTATGTTCTCTCAAGATGTATAGATGTGGCCGGGGATTTAGCTCTGCGGTGTAAGCAACTGCCTGGCAAGCGCAAGGCCAGAAGTTCGATCCCCAGCCAGGAGTTTGGCTCAGCAGCTTAAGTGTCTGCCTGGTAGGCATGAGGCTGCGAGTTCGATCCCCAGTGCCACAAAAAAAAAAAAAAAAGAAAAAGAAGAAGAAGAAGAAGTTCGATCCCCAGTACCCAAAAAAAAAAAAAAAAAAAAAGATGTATAGATGAAGTCCTTCTGAATCTAGACTATCCATTCAATAAAGAGCAAATTACTTCCTGACTCTATTTCCATTCAACATCTAAGCATTCTGCAGTCCTTCTGCACAGGAGTCACCAATACTGTCTGCTTTATTCTCCAACAAAGCTTGAAAGCATGGGAGAAAATGGATTACAACTCCTCTTTTATCATCTGAGGGAAGAAGAGTTTGTGGTTTGAACCATTAATTTCTCCACACTCTTGGGTACTACTTGGATTTTTTTTTTTTCATTGATCAAGATTAATGCTTTCCAGCCAGGCGTGGCGGCGTACGCCTTTAATCCCAGCACTCGGGAGGCTGAGGCAGGAGGAGCGTTGTGAATTCGAGGCCCGCTTGGGCTACAATGCGAGCACAAGGCCGGCCTGAGCTACATAGTGTGACCCTGCGTCAAACAACTAGGCCTGGGAGTTTGGCTCAGTGGCATAAGCACCTATCTGGCAGGCACGAGGCTGCGAGTTTGATCCCTCGTGCCGGAAAAAAAAATAAAAAAATCAATGCTTTCAAAACATTCGAGACCAACCTGAGGCACAAAGTGAGCTCAAGGCCAGACTGAACTGCATAGCAAGACCTTGTCTCAAAAAAGACAAAGAAAAAAAAAAGATTAACGCTTTCTCCTATGGTGAATGTAATCATTATGTACTGCAAACATGTACAAATATAAATTTTCAAAAGATTAATGCTTTCATATGGTGGGGCCAGGTATGGTGGAGTAAGCCTGGAATCCCAGCACTTGGGAAGTTAAGGCAGGAGGATCGTCACAAGTTCATGGCCAGCCTGAACTACATAGCCAGACCCCGCCTCAACAAAAGCAAAAAACAAACAAAAAAATATATGGTGGAAAGGAGATTGGATTCTTCATTTGTGCATTTTTATCCTGGTAAATTTATAATGTACATTGGAGGGAAAAAAAGAAAAGAAGTTACCGGTATTGAAATTTTAGATCTTATTCCGTGTGTCAAGTATGGCGCAATTTGGGGATCATTTGCTTTGCCATAAAATACTCTCTCTGCTCCAGGAGGTGGGTATCTGAAGTTGAAATACTTTTTTGCTTCTGGTGGAGTAAGCAGCTGCAAAGAGTAAGACAAGAAAATAGAATTATTAAGTATAATTTTTAAATAATAACTGAATTTTTCTACACCAATTAATGTACATCCTTAATGTCATGAGTGCAGTAAGTACATGGGGAATTACAGCTTCAAATTTCCTTTAAAATTTATTTGTTTATCTCAACGGCTTAAGCGCCTGTCTGGCAGATGCGAGGTTGTGAGTTCGACCCCTGGTGCCACAAAAAAAAAAAGAAAGAAAGAAAGAAAGAAAAATTCATTTGCCTATGAGAAAAAACAATATATTTAAAAAGTATATTTAGAAAATAACTAAGCAGTATCCAGTGTGAAATTATACCTTTTTTTATTTTTCTTTCTTCTTCTTTTTTTTTTCTTTATTTATTTGTTTGGGTTTCTTGGTACTGGGAATCAAACTCACAACCTCACACTCGTCAGGCAGGCACTGTGCTGTTGAGCTACATCCCCTGCCCTTATTTATTTTTTGAGATCTAGTCTTGCTATGTAGTTCAAGCTGGCCTTGAACTCACTATTGTAGCCCAGCCTGGCCTTGAACTTGTGCAATTCTGCTTCAGCCTCCCAAGTGCTGGGCATGTGCCACCATGTCCAGCTATTCATATCAAAATAATTGAATCCTTTGTGGCTTTTCTAGAGTGGAAAAACATAAATCTGTAATTTTAACTTTCTCAGACAAAGCCAGTGAAGAACCCAAATTGACCACAACTTTCAGAAGGAATGCTGAGTCTGGCGTGGTGGTGCATGCCTGTAGTCCTGAAACTCAGGAGGCAGAGGCAAGAGGATCACTGTGAATTTGAGGCCAGCCTGGGCTATGAAGTGAGTTCAAGGACAGCCTGAACTGCACAGTGAAACCACATCCAAAAAAAAGAAAAAAGAAAAAAAAAAAAAAAGAATGTTGAGAGCTGTCTATCTCTTAATGATTATATGTAAAGTAAAAACAGAAACATAAAGGCATATTGAAAATGCTTACCCTAGGAAGTTTTTCAGTTAAGCAAGTTGCAACTCTGTATCCAATTGGAGTAACTTTCCCTGCCTAAGGGGAAAAAAGCAAAAGTTGGTCATTGTCAGGATAGAAGAGGAACACATTGAAGAAGTGAAATTATTTCAAATTTGGCCAATGCTACAGAATTACTTTCAACGAAAAGCAAGAGGGAAAAAAGAATAGCAAATCTAAGAAATTCCTGATATGTAAACATCAAATGCTAAGTACAGGGGCTGGGGTACAGGTTAGGGGTGTAGTATTTGTCCAAGATGCATGTGGTGCTGGTTCAATACCCAGCAGTTTAAAAAACTGAATATATATAATATAAATGTAAGTTCTTTTTATATGATTAGCATTGACAATGATCCATTCAATTAGACCTCTGTAACATGCTGAGGTACTCAGTCCTCAGAAGCAGTCTACACACTTGTAATCCCAGCACACAGGATGAGGCAGAAGGAACGCTAAGAGCTCGTGGCCAGCTCAGGCTACCTAGTAAATTCAGTGCCAGCCTGAACTACATAGCGAGACCCTGTCTCAACTAAACAAAAAAAAGCACTCTTAAGAGTTCACAGGTTAATTTTGTATTGTCCTATATCATCAGCAAAATAGAGAAGAACAGCTGCAGGCGGTTAAGATCAAGAGATAGTGTGTAGTATGTCAGAACACATGTGGGTGTGTTTTTATGCTGCTTCCCAACAACACACTAACTTCTGATACCTGTAAGCATCTCATTTCTAGCTCATCCCCTTCAATGAATGACATAAATCCTGTTTGGCTTTGTCTACTTAATTGTATCTTGGATCTTTTCTCTCCTTCCTTTGCCCTTGATAAATATTATAATTGTTCATTCCCAGAAATGCAAGTCTTATCTATTTCCTCTTTATCTATTTCAAGGCAACTGATATGCTTGAAATGTGTAAGTTTCTTTTTTAAAAACTGAGAGAAACTTCTCCTAAGGAGTGTCAAGGTCTCCAGAGAGGGTGGGGTGAGGAGGGAAAGTATGAGAGTTAGGACAGACTAAGAGCAGAAGTGTGGAGAGTTGAGTGAAGTGAACGTGTTGACGTAGGTTGGTGGGGGATGGAAAGGTTAAATTACTAGAAGGATGACAGGATGAACATATCAATGAATAAGAATGTGAATAGGTGGAGAGTACTTGTATCATTTTGTGCTGGGTACAGAAATTACTCTGAGGAGGGTATCAGCATTTAAGAGAATATCTTTGGGGCGGGGCATATCGCTTAGTGGCACACGTGCCTGCCTGGCTAGCACGAGGTTGTGAGCTGTATCCCCGTACCAAAAAAAAAAAAGAGAGAGAGAGAGAGAAAGTATCTTCATTACATCTCATGAGGAAAGCTACTATTGTTACAGGCAATTGAGTTAGAAATATTATAGGCAGTCAGACAGGGGGCACAGAGGACCAGCTGTCTTGTGACCTTGGAAGAGACACACACCTCTTGCTGTGGGCCAGATCTCAAGACAGAAGGCAAAACCAATGCAACACACCCTAAGTATAAACATTAGGGATTAGGTATGGATCATCTTGAAAAGCCAGGAATTAACATCCCAACCCTCTACAGAAGAGTCACTGCTCAGTAAGAATGCTCGCTTGCTCATGACTCGCTTGCCCATTTGTCCCTGATTTGGTTGATTTTACCTAAACAATTAGTCTTATAGGTTGACCACAGGTCTGTCCCACCTCAAGTCCGTCTGTCTTGCGAGTTCCCAGTTTTCCCCATCATAGTTTTAGTCTATAAAAGTCACTAGGAAAGACAGTCTTTGGCAACCCACTCCGGACCCCTTCTGTCTGTCTTTCGGACAGAAGTTTTCTTTCTCTCAATAAATATTTCTGTTCTTAACCTCTGTTGTTCCTAAAATTCATTCTTTGATTTTAGAGAACACAAACTCAGTATTAGACATATAGTAGATCTGGAGTCTTTTTCCCCTATAGCATTATCATTCTAACAATGCTAATTTCCTTAATATTCAAAGGTAATTGCCATCTTGTTTGGCCTGTCAAAGTTCAGTAAGGCACTCTCTTCTCCATCCTGACTTCTTAGTAGAAAGGGTGTGTGAAACGGGAGGAAGCAGAAGTTCTGGAACTACGTACCTGCTTGGGAAGCCAGAAGCTGAGTCTGTCTGTGGATGAGATCAGATTAAAAGGGGTCAACTGCAGAACCAATGCAGAAACAGGAAGCACCACATCAAAAAGCAGTGGCTGGGGAAATCCAGTGATGGATCCAGAAAGCAAAGTGGGTCAAACACAAAACACCCTGACTCCTAAGGGGAACAAAAGCCTGCAGACTGACAAAATTCTGCAGAGGCCCCGTGACCTCATTAACAATTTTAGTCTCAAATTTCAGATTGTGAAATTTTTATTTCCAGAAGCTTTAAATGTGCTTTCTTTACATTCCTTACTACCATACTCTCAGATCTGTCTCTTCTCCGTTCTACTTCCCATTTAATCATCCTGACTTAAACTATGAAAAACGCATTTGCTAAATGACTATCCTGTGGAAAGTATTGTGATAAACCATGAGGGTAAACAATAAATACAATACAGTTTTACCCCTAAAAGTTCACCTTACATGCAGGAGGATCACCATGAGTTCCAGGCCAGCCTTGACTATCTAGTGAGTTCAAGGTCAGCCTGTGCTACATAATAAGATCCTGTCTCAAGGAAAAAAAATCCACTTTTGATCTTGTATCCTTATACTGTACCCTTGCACCCTAAACCTTTAGATTTTTTCTTTATTTTTCAACACCATGTTGTCTAATAGAATTATTTATATCTTCTGAACACAAGTGCCTTTGGTCGCCCTCAGTGTCTTTCTTTGCCCAAAATACCTTTTTTAAATTTTTGTGGTATTGGAGATGAAACCCAGAGAGTTTTGCATGCTAAACAGGTGATACACCGCTGAGCTACATCTCCAGCCTATGTCACCTTTCAATGTTAGCTCAAATATTACGTCCCTATTTAAGATTTTCCAGTCTCCTCCATACAGAATTGTAAAAATACTTCTATTGAGCTTCATGCTTAAGAGTGTTTTCCCAGCCGGGCGTGGTGGCACATGCCTTTAATCCCAGCAGTCTGGAGGCTGAGGTAGGAGGAGCATTGTGATTTCAAGGTTGGCTTGGGCGGCCTGGGCTACACAGTGCGACCCTGCCTCAAAAAACCAGGGCCGGGAGTTTGGCTCAGTGACTTAAGTGCCTGTATGACAGGCGCGAGGTTGTGAATTCAATCCCTGGTGCCACAAAAAAAAAAAAAGAGTGTTTTCCCCCAGTACTGGGGATTGAAACAGTGTTGCACTACCACTGAGCTACAGCCTTGTTTGCTTGCTTTTTTTTTTTTTTTTTTTTTTTTTTTTTTTTTTTTTTTTTTTTTTTGTCTCTTTTGAGACAGACTCTCACCATTCGCTTTCATTTTTTGAGACAAGGTCTCTGGAAGTTACTCTGCCTGGGCTTGAACTTGTGATCCTCCCAACTCAGTCTTCTCACTAATGGTCATAACCTCCACACCTGGCAAAAATGCATTTCTGTGAAGGAAGAAACATATTTGTAGTCATTTAGACACCTAGATAATATTCACTTAAGTATCTGTCTCCAGCACTGGAGTGAGCCTAAACCAAAAAGGCAGAGATCATGTACGTTGCATTTCAGCACAATGACCGCTACAAGTCTTTACTGAAAGTAGCAAATAACTCACAGAGTAAATAATGCATGGGAAAAGAAAAGCGTTTTTCCATTCATAATATGAATACTAGGGTACAACATGAATCTGAGAGGATGTGAGAGGGTGAGAGAGGGAAGACTGAGAGATAAAACAAAGGTCCAAGAAGAAAAGGAAGATATCAGGAATGACCACTGTGGAGCACAGAAAACAAAGGTGACATCTAGGAAGGAAGATAGAGAATAAAAGGCTATCAGATAAAGTGACACCTGCAGGGCTCAGCAGGGCAAGAATATTAGAATTCAGTGAAATCTTTGTGATTGATCTCCACAAACCCAAACAAGTCTTGACATTTTATCATTTCAATAAAGACATGGCTATACATCGTTTGCAGAAAAAGTACAGGAGCAAAAAACTTACAGTTGGCCAGCAAGGCATCCGATCAACAAATTTCCCAGCGTATATGGGTCTGATGCAGTCTGGATGCTCCACTCCTGGCGTGAGAGTTCCAGCCTCTTCCGGTTGTTGAGCAGACTGGCACTGGGAAGGTTCTATTACCAAGCCCATCTGGGGCTCTGTACCCTTAGTTTCATTGGACTCGGTTTGGGGCAGGCCAGTGTCCACCTCCACAAGAGGCTTTGCCTCTGTGCTGGGTTTCATCACAACACAGGTGGATTCTTTTTCCAGTTCCTGTCTCCCTTGTAAGCCTAAAACAGGCTGCTCTATTCCTTCAGGGCCACTAGCCATAGGGCCTTTCCTGCTCTCTACAGCCTGCGGACTTCCACACACCATGCCCCAGGGAGGCTGTGCCAGACAGCACTCATTCTGCAAACCCACCCTCCTCCCTGGTGACATGCCCAGGGCTTTTGTTTCCTGTAAAGCTGAGACTCTGTTGATCCCTAAATTGCCTTTCTCCGTGAGGGTCCTAGAAATAGTCTGTTTTTTCAATCCCATTTCAAGCTCCTTGCCAAAAGATTTTGTTTCTGGTAAGTCCATCCTTCCCATATATTTATTGCTAACTACAGGCTTCTCCCTCCATTGGGAATCTTCCTGTCCTAATCCCATTTCAAGCCCT
Source organism: Dasyprocta punctata (assembly GCA_004363535.1). Lineage (NCBI taxonomy): Eukaryota > Metazoa > Chordata > Mammalia > Rodentia > Dasyproctidae > Dasyprocta > Dasyprocta punctata. The sequence goes on along the minus strand of RJWM01038816.1, from coordinate 2,992 downwards.
AACTCCATGGGAGATTTTGTTCCCGTAAAGATCTTCTGGTCTCCTAATTCATCCTTGCTGAATTCCAAGCTCAGGGGAAATTTCCCCTCGGATACCTTCGTTCTTCCAAGGGCTCTCATCTCTAACGGGAGAGCTGGACTTGGCTCCAGAGACGTTTTCAATCCCTTGGAAGAATCCACTCTCACGAAAGAGCACATCCCCAGTAGGACCACCTGCCCACCGCTTCCTGTCTGCCTCTAACACCTAGCGGAATTCACAGGAGTGGACGACTCGTGTGTTTACCCGGTTACCTGGGAAACAGACTCTGCGCGCGGGGCTGGCTTGCACGCAAATTCTCCTCGGATAGGTGCCCCGCCCACCTCATCCCTGCCTCCCCCCTCCCACCCCGACTCGGTCCCTGTCTCCCTGTGCTTGACTGACTCTCTCTTCCCTTTTCTTCTTTCTCCTATTCCCTGTTTCTTCACTAGACTTGGAAGGCAAGAGTGAGGGGTGCGGAATCCGGCACTAGGTCAAATGTTCACTAACTTCTCTTTGGTTTCCCGGGCAGTGCAGTCCTAGGAGGATGGTTTCATCCATTGCTTTTTTTTCTGGCCATCGGCCTCTTCATTTTACTAATCATCTGGGAACAAATAGCCTTCTAGCTGCCAGTACTTCTTTTAGGTCCTAACTTCTTAAATTGCACTATGCTATTATGTTTGACAGCTGTGATATAGAAACATCTTAAAGTTTTTTAGTACACTTAAACTTCAATAACTAGGCTTTAAATCATATTTAAAGTGAATACTTTGACATATGAATCTAGAGGCATAGCTCAGTGTAGTCCCTGACTTTAGTTTGGTTTGGTTTGGTTTGGTTTGGTTTAGAGACAGGGTCTCACAATACAGTTCAGGCTGGCCGCAGACAAGCAGAGATCCTCCTGCCTCAGTCTCTGAGTGCTGGGATTGCAGATGTGTTTTGCCACGCCCAACATTAGTCCCTGGGTTTGCTTCCCAGCCCAAAATATAAACAGATAAAGTAAAACAAAGTATGAGCTATGTTACATAAGAATGCACATTGTAGCTGGAAGTAGTGGCACATGCCTGCAAACCCAACACTTGAAAGGTTAAGGCAGGAGGATTGTCACTGAGTTTGAGGTCAGCCTGGACTACATAGTGAGTTCAAGACCAATCTAAACTACATAGTGAGACCAGGTCTCAAAAATAAAAAGAGAGGTTGGGAATATAGCTTGGTGGCATAAGCGCCTGTCTGACAAGTTCGAGCTCATGAGTTCAATCTCTGGTACCAAAAATAAATAAATAAATAAAAATAAAATGGAAAAAGAATGCATATTATATTTTGAAAGTATTGTGGCAAACTCAAGTTTTACTGTTTCAAGCATGAAATTCTCTTACAGTTTGTAAAGTTCTGCACAGCATAAAATTTGGATGGAATTGAGCCAGATGTGGTTGTGCATGCCTGTAATCCCACTACTCAGGAACCCAAGGCAGGAGGATTGCTGTGACTTCAAGGCCACAATGGACTACATAGTTCAAGACCAGCCTGAACTACACAGTGAAAGCCTGTCTCAAGGAAAAAAAAAATCCAAAATTGAGAAAAAAAAAATCAGTAAGGGATACTACACCACTTCTTTGGGAGGTGGTGAAGAATCTCAATAGTTCAGGCTAGCCTCAAATACTTGTTAATCCTGCTTCAGGCTCTCCAGTGCTGGAATGTACCACCACACTCAGGTACAATTTAACATTTTTTTAGCTGAGAAAAGCCAGGCCCTGGAAATTTATGATGGGGTATTTTGAGATTTGAGAGCAATATAAGCACTAAAAGCAGTGTTTATGTCTCTATGATATAATTTAGGCCCAGCCATTTTGCACCTTGTTTAAAAAATTCAATCAAGTACTAGGATCTCACATTTGACACTAAAATACATGTAACCATCAGTCCTCCTCAACCGTCTGGGGTTAGGAAAAAGAAAACATAAGCATATTGTAAGTGACAATACAACAGCAAAACTTTATTGTGACATTTTAATTTCTCTAAAATTACCATTAGAGCACATGATAAGTATGTGCAAGACCCTGAACTTAATGCCCAACATGACAGACAGATAGATAGACAGATAGATAGATAGACAGATAGATAGAGACTGTCAATGGATCTTTAGACAAGCTGGCCATTGGTTAGTACCCTCCTACGCAAACATAATAACCAATCTATAAAATAACCTGGAATGCACTGATGAGGGAGTAGACACAAGTGAATAAGGAAACAATGTTCTAGACTGATGAGATGGGAGTTTCTAGTAATTCATAAATTTCAGTTTCCCATTATGTTGTGAGTTCTTAAGTCAAACATTCTCTTTTTTTTTTTTTTTTTTTTTTTTTTTTTGTGGTACCGAGGATTGAACCCACAGCCTCACACCAGCCAGACAGGTGTTTAAGCCACTGAACCAATCTCCTGGTCCTATTTTTTTATTGAGACAGGGTCGCACTATGTAGTTCACAATGCTCCTCCTTACCTCAGCCTCCCGAGTGCTAGGATTAAAGGCATGAGTCACCATGTCTGGCTCAAATATTCTCATTCTAAATGTGATTATATTCACCAATATTTTAAGATTTATATCAACAAAAGTTCCTCTATGAGAAATCATAATGAAGAGTAACAGATGACCCAGTCCTTAAAAACTTTATAATCCTAAGGGAATGGAAGGCTAAGAAAAGGCTAACTGCAAAATAAGGCACATTTTAGAATCATTTTAAACATAATACTTCCTCTAGAGTCTCTCTTCCTTAGTGTGAAATTACAGAAATAATGAAATCCACTAGAAGAATCCTCAGATACAAGAGGAACTGGCACCCTGGATGAAGTGGGACCAGCAATGATGGGTATCTCAGAATGATCAGGCCTAGGGCTGGGAATTTAGCTCAGTGGCGTAAGCTCCTGTCTGGCAGGCATGAAGCTATGAGCTCGATCCCCGGTGCCGCAAAAAAAAAAAAAA
>RJWM01038815.1:0-16575 GCA_004363535.1 Dasyprocta punctata | reverse complement strand
CCTACTGAGTGCTGGGATTTCCAATATACCTGGCTAGTTCAATATATTTTTCTAAGTCATTTGTCTCCTAAAATGTCCATCAAATTCACAAGTCATAGGTAAATTCTGGCACATTTATTTCTGTTATTAATGAGATTTTTTATTTTTTTAACTTCTACTAAGTTAAAAACTGGTTATTAAACCAGTGTAGACAAAAGATGTTTTGGTTCAATGTCGCTAATTCTGGTGTGAGCGTAAAACAGTGACAAGCAGTTTCGAAGTTTAAAGTCAGTATGATACAAGCCAATAAGAGCAAAACGAAGCCTGTTTGTATATTAGACTTGGACTAAGAATTATAGTTACTAAGCTAATTGAAAAAGCCAGCATTTCTTTGAGCAAACTTAGTTTTGTCAGAAAGGTATGTCAAGCAAATACTTCAGAATCACCTCTTATAAACTGATGTGAAGCACCATTTGGTAAAAAGCTCACAATTTATTAATGCTATGCCCAAAAATTATAGTTTAGTAATAACTTTAATATTGAGTACATATATAGAACTGTAGATAATTTCAAACACTATGCAAAAATTAATATCCATTTTACCATCTAAGAACATACTTCTCCAGGAAGATTGTCAAATCTCAGAGGACTATGGCTTTTGTCACTTATACCAGTATAAGCAATACACAAAGCAGTAATGTAGCAAAAGTTTAGTTACTTTTACAGAATATTAACAGCAGTGATGACTGATTGTGTTATGCTTGAACAATGACATTTTCAAAAATCAGGATAATTATGTAATAGTAGATTGCACAACCAGAAATATAAAAGATAATTCAAAGCAACTATCTAAATACATACGGATTTCATAAGAGTTAATTTTTTGTTGTTATTCTGAGACAGAGTCACACTATGTAGTTCAGTGCAGCCTGGAACTTACTATGTAGTCCAGGTTGGGCTCAAAGTTGTGGAGATCCTCTTCCCTCATCCTTACAAGTCCTGGAATTACTGACATGTGCAACCACACCCTGCTGAATCTTAAATTGTTTTAAAAAATTTTTATTCTAAAAAGGTGGGAAAATGCTAGCAATTATTTAGAGAATTTAAAACCTCTTTTTAAAAGTTCTTTCCTATATTTTCTTTTTTTTGCAGCACCGGGAATTGAACTCACAACCTCACACCTGCCAGGGCAGGCGCTTAAGCCACTGAGCCAAACTCCCAACCCTGGATTTTTGAGGCAGGGTCGCACTATGTAGCTCAGGCCAGCCTTGTGCTCGTGTTGTAGCACAAACCAGTCTCGAACTCACAAAGCTCCACCTACCTCAGCCTCCCGAGTGCTGGGATTAAAGGCATGTGCCACCACACCCGGCTCTCTTTCCTATATTTTCTAAAGAACAGATCCCATACTCAAAGTCTGTTTTTTTCTTAAACAAAACCATATCATTCTCTCTGTTTTAATTTTTCAAAGGTTTTTAGAACATATTCTCCAATTAGAAATGTTTTGCTTGGCTTACACTGTCAAAACGTATCATCAATTAATAAGAAAAACATGATTTTCATGTTATAATAAGATTATGGCACCCCACACATAGGTTATCAGTTATTTTAAAATCTGTCATTAACAGCTACTTGTGTCCCAAACTATGTCACATGTCGACACGAACACTGTAAGTCTACAAAAGAACATATCACAGACTCGAGAAGGAAAGACTGCATAATCTTTTATTTTTAATCATTATACAAGGTTTTCTGGAAAAAAATGATTTTTTAATACCTCATTTTCAGTTCTTAAAGAATAGAGAGTAAAAGAAGAACAGTTTATGCATTAGAGGAACAAACAAGCCTTGTAGCACCTCTTACAACTATTTTTATTAAGCCATATCAACAAACCCAGTAATGACCTGATAAGCCACAGCTATTAACCATTTAGAGCAAGTTTTTAAAAATTATTTTAGGGTATTAAATGAGATGTGCTTAATAAATTATTAACTGCAATATCTTGAAATGATGACCAGATATGACCTTCAATCAATTTGAAATGCATTCTTTGTTCTTTTCTTCTTTTTAGTCAGAAAGATTAATTTTTTTCCCTTTATGTGAATTTTATTTTTGATTTTATGGAAAAAAGGAAAAACAAATTTTCATAACAAAATAACAGGGAATAACAGTAGTTAATACATTATGTATGGTTATTTTTAAAGTACAAGATATCAGCATTAAAATTTCTCCAATCCATATTAGTCCAAACCTTCCTTTTCAGTGAACTAAGAGACATTAATAGTCTAACTGATTTGCATTTTTTCCTTTCCCCTGTGTTAGTTGAAGAACAGTTTCTTCCCATTTCACAATATCTATTGTACATTTTAGACCTTATTTACTCTTTCAGTTTCTCATACCAGGGAGATAATATGTTGTTTACATATGGGAGAGTGCTGGGTCCTTCTCTCGCCATGTTCTGTTGACAAGGTCCAAACATGGAAGAAGATAGATCTTCAAGGAGGACGTCTTCTAACAAAAGGCCGCAGCATAAAAATTGGCTTTGTGGGAATGGGTTAACATTTCTGGGGAACTATAGTGTTAACTTGTGCTCTGATCCAATTTGGAGGATTTCTTCTATTTTCTTTCCTGTGTACCAAATTAGTAAGCAAAATATAGAAACTCCCTAAGAACAAAGGGATAGTTAATGAAATGTTTTTTTTACAATTAATGGTATATTGGTCTGACATTTGAGTAGGATTAACGAGATCAAGGTCAGACCAGAAGTTTGGGAGCCCTTAAAGATAATGATAATGATCAGCTGGCTGGGGCTGTCTAGGAACCTCCCTACAGAGAGGCTGATATATTACTATAGAGGTGAGGTAGATAACATGTCCTTGCAGCTGCAAGAACATCACAGGGAGATAAGGGGGTTAATTTAAGGCTAAGTATAATCTTATGTTTTATAGGCTTTTAGATAAGAATACCATTATGGAACACTTATTAGTAGTAAAAACACACTTCTAGGTTTTTAACTAGATATAAATTTTCTGCCTATGCTAACTAATCATGTAACTATAGAAACCATGTTATCATAGAAACATCTGTTGCTTTTCTTTTTTATCTAAACTTTCAACCCTGGCCAGAAAAAGGTATATAACACTCTGTTTGAGTTTACAATAAATGAAGCAGATTCACACAATCTCTGAGCTGTTTGTGTGTCTGTTCTCCACGCGCCGACGCTCAGCCCACCTTCAGGAACTCTGTGGACCTAGCCCGGCTGGACCACGGCAGGAGAGTGATTTATTTCACTTGTGAGTATGACCTCAAGTTGCATCCATTTACCTATAAAAGTTTCTAGTTTATCCTTTTTTATGGCTGAGGATTGCTCCATTGTCTAAGAAGACCATTATCTTTTTATCCATTCCTCTATGGATGGGCATTTGTGTTGTTTCCAAGATTAAGCTATGACAAATTGTGCTGTTAAAAAATGGGTGCACATATACCTCTATGGTTTTTTTGTTTTCAGTTCTTCTGGGAAGATACCAGAAGGGGAATTGCTAGGTTACTTGGGACCTCTTATCCTAGCTTTTTGGGTAATCTCCATAGTCATTCTATCTAGTCGCATCAGTTTGTAGGATATCTTTCAAAGATGACCAGATATAACCCTCAATCACTTTGAAGCTGATTTTTTTAAAGCGTATTTTCAGCTTGACCTATAATTTGACAGAAGGATCTGTTTTTGATGTGTACGATTTCACTAGAAGTTACTCAGACTTATTAAAGTTTAGATACCTTAGCTGGGCATGGTGGCGCCTGCCTTTAATGCCAGCACTTGACAGGCTGAGGTAGGAGGATCACTGTGAGTTCCAGACCAGCCTGGGTTACAAAGCAAGTTCAAGGCCAGCCTGAACTGCATAGTGAGACCCTGTCTCAAAAAAATAGGGACAGGGATTTAGCTCAGTGGCTTAAAGCGCCTGCCTGGCAGGCACAAGGTTGTCAGTTCGAGTCCTGGTACGAAAATAAATAAATAAAGTTTAGGCACCTTTTGATCTTGTATTTGTGTTACACACACACTGACTTGTATAGATCAACATTCTATGAAATATATTCAGTAGACTCAAATGCACCATTTGTGAATTTTTTTTTTTTTCCGGTACTGGGGATCGAACTCACAGCCTCACACCTGCGAGACAGGCATTTAAGCCACTGAGCCAAACTCCCAGCCCTAGTTTTTTGAGGCAGGGTTGTACTATGTAGCTCAGGCCGGCCTTGCGCTCACGGTGTAGCCCAGGCTGGCCTCGAACTCACAATGCTCCGCCTACCTCAGCCTCCTGAGTGCTGGGTTTAAAGGCGTGCGCCACCACGCCTGGCTCATTTGTGAATTTTAACAAGCAAGGAATACATGAATTTATGTCTGTAGTGTTTTATTATAAAAAACTCAGATACATAAGTTACATAGTGCCTGCCAAACTCCCTTAAGGCACTGAGCCAAACTCCCGGCCCTGGTTTTTTGAGGCAGGGTCGCACTATGTAGCTCAGGCCGGCCTTGTGCTCGTGTTGTAGCCCAAGCTGGCCTCGAACTCAAAACGCTCCGCCTACCTCAGCCTCCCGAGTGCTGGGATTAAAGGCGTGCGCCACCACACCCGGCTTCCGGGCAATATTTTTAACTAACATCGCTGTGTATACTACTAGAATTACAGATGTGACAACGTAAACTTTAAAATAAAAAGAATGCCCAGCCAGTGATGTATTCTGTATGTCACTTTATCTCAATGTCTGACTCCGATTCTCAAGGGTCTTTAAAATCCTAACAAACTCAAAAAATTTAATTACATACCCTCTATGTTCTTTAATAGTTTTTATAGACTTTGTGAAACTGAAATTTTTCTCAAATTCACACACTAAAAATATAAATCTGGGTTAATAGTACCAGCAATGTATGTTTAAGAGCTGAGGACACCTGTGTTGTATCTTTTAGCACATTTTTAAGTCATGTAAACAAACATAGAAGCATTAATGCTTTTTTAGTTAGTGCTCTTATTTTTTAATTGATCTGGTACAGTGTGAATGATACGCAAACTAAAATAAATATGTACACATAGCATACATTCAGAAGTTATACTATTGACATGCTTTTTCTACTTAACACTGTTAAGAAGTACTTAATCTCATATTTGCCTGCCAGAAGGTAGGAGTCTTGCTTGGAGCAAGGTGAAAAACATACATCTCAAAACGAGTTGCTTGCCTAGTTAAAAAGAAGTTTGATTTTTGAAAGGTGATTTGGTACTAGGGGTGAAACTCACAACCTTGCACTTTTCAGGCAGGCACTGTGCCACTGAGCTACATCCCCAAGTGTCTCTATTTATTATACATCTTAGTCTATTTGAAAGCTTTTTCCCAAAGTTTCAAGACATTTTTACATTGTAAAATTTACCTAAGCCGGGTGTGGTGGCACACGCCTTTAATCCCAGCACTCGGGGAGGCTGAGGTAGGAAGAGCGTTGTGAATTCGAGGCCAGCTTGGGCTACAACACAAGTGCAAGGCCGGCCTGAGCTACACAGTGCAACTCTGCCTCAAAAAACCAGGGCTGGGAGTTTGTCTCAGTGACTTAAGCACCTGTCTGACATGGGCGAGTTTGTGAGTTCAATCCCCAGTGCCACAAATAAATAAATAAATAAATAAAATTTACCTATAGCTAGGCAGAATTTCTTATATTTCTCAAGTCATGTAGTATGAAAAAATAATATTTTAAGACTAGTACATTTCACTAAGAAAAATACTCAAGTCATCTGTTGTAAAATTACTTTCTCAATAATCAATTTTCTGAAAATAAGTTTAAAAAAATATTCTGAAGTAACACACTCAATCCTGACTCCTGCTGTTGCTGGGCATCTGGGCTGTTTCCAAGATTTAACTCTTATATATTGTGCTGGTATAAACATGGGTTTTTAATATGCCACTTGTGCTATGATGCTTTGAACTCTTTTCAGGAAGATACATACAAGTGTCTTGTGAAATTTCTAGCTTTAGTTTTTTGAGGGATCTCCATACTGATTTCCATAGTGATAGTATCAGTTTACACTGCCACTGCAGTGGAGAAGTGTTTGTATGTCCTCAGCAGCATTTGTTATTGTTTGATTTCTTGATAATAAGCATTCTTTTTTTTTTTTTTTTTTTTTTTGCACCTGGGATCGAACTCACAACTTCCCGCCTGACAAGACAGGCACTTAAGCCACTGAGCCAAACTCCCAGCCTTAGTTAGTTTGTTTTTTCCGGCCCTGAGGATTGAACTGACAACCTTTTGCCTGCCAGACAGGCGCTTAAGCCATTGAGCCAAACTCCCAGCCCTAGTTTTTTGAGGCAGGGTCACACTATGTAGCTCAGGCCAGCCTTGGGCTGGCATTGTAGCCCAAGCGGGCCTCGAACTCATGACGCTCTTCCTACCTCAGCCTCCCAAGTGCTGGGATTAAAGGCGTGCGCCACCATGCTCTGCTAAGCATTCTTTATGGAGTGAGATGAAATCTCATGGTTGTTGTAATATGCATCTCTCAACCTGGGATGGTGGGTATTTTTAAATGTATTTGTTCTTCGTACTTCTTCATCTGAGATGTCTGAGATGTATCTACTCATTTCATGTGGCCATGTTTGGAATAGGTCTATAAATTTGGGGAGTTCTAATTTTCCTTACTTTTTCGTGTATATATATATATATATATATATATATATATATATATTTTTTTTTTTTTTTTTTTTTTTTTTTTTGGGCAGCATCGGGGATCGAACTCACAGCCTCGTGCCTACCAGACAGGCTCTTAAGCCATTGAACCAAACTCCCAGCCCTAGATTTTTGAGGCAGGGTCGCACTATGTAGCTCAGGCTGGCCTTGCGCTCACATTGTAGCCCAAGCGGCCCTCGAACTCAAAACGCTCTTCGTACCTCAGCCTCCGAGTGCTGGGATTACAGGCGCGTGCCACCACACCCGGCTTTTTTCGTATATTCTAGATTGAATTTCATTGTCTGGGGAGTAGCTGATAAAATTTTTTCCCCAGTCTGTGTGTTGTTTCTTTGCTTTTTTTTTGAAGGTTTCTTTTGCTGTGCAAAAGCTTTTTAATTTGATGTGCTTTCAGTTGTTTATTCTTTGTAATATTTCTTGGGCAACCCAGCTTTATTCATAAAGTATTCACCAACATGTAAGTCTTTTAGAGTTTTACCTAGTGTGTCTTCCATTATATTAAACAGTTCTGCTTTAATATTTAGATCTGTGATACATTTCAATTTCAGTTTGTTGCATGATGAGAGATAGGGGTCTTGGTTTAGGTTTCAGCATGCACAAAGCCGATTTTTCCAGCACCATTTATTAAAGATACTATCTTTCTTCCAGTAATTTGGCAACTTTGTGAAATAAAAGATAGCTAAGCATCCTTGAAGTTATTTCTGTATTTTCCAGTCTGTTCCATTGAACCTCAGATCTGTTTTGTTTTTGGTTGGTTTTTTGTTTGCTTTTTTTTTTTTTTTTTTTTGCCGCACTGGCGATTGAACTCACAACCTCGCACCTGCCAGACAGGCGCTTGAGCCACTGAGCCAAACTCCCAGTGCTTGTTTGTTTTTTAATTTTAATTTTAGTGCTTTTTTTCTGCCATGCTGTTTTTATTATCATAGCTTTGTAGTATGACTTCAAGTCACAGATTGTCATGCCTTCTGCCTTCCCATTGTTATCCAGAATAGATTTTGGTATTCTAACTTTCTTCCAATTTGGCATATGAATTTTAGAATTATTTTCTCTTAATTCTATGTTGTATGTGATTGTTATTGTATTGATTTGGATTGTGTTAAATCTGCATAGCAGCTTTGGAATTATGTCAATTTTCATTACACAATTTCTGTCTACTTAACAGACAAAATCTACACATTTTCAATTATCCTCTTGGATCACCTCTTTCAGACTACTGTCGTTCTCAATGTATAGGTCTACCACTTCCTTTGTTAGATGTATTTCCAACTATTTTATTTTTGTTAATGCTATTGTGAAAGAAAAGTAAACTGTTAACATTATCCATTTGATGTTTTTTTTTTGTAAATACGTAATACAGACTATACTAATACATATTTTTCAGCTATTTCCACCCTTGTGTAACTTGTCCAATGCCTTTTCAATAATGTTTATGTCTTTACTGTTACGCTTTTATGCCAACAGCCTATTTACACTGTCCTTTGGTTTTTTCTCTTTGGTTGCCTCAGTGCCTTTTTATATAATTTGAACAATTCTTCAGTTGACTTCATATCGATAGTTCACTTATATTTTTCAAATGCTTTTTTTTTTTTTTTCAGTTTTTACCCATACTTTTCCCTTTCTCTGTATTTCTTGAAGTTTTGGTGGTGTTGTCATTGTTATTTGTTGGTTATAGTGAACATTTGATTAGTCTATGGAGATAAATGTCAAAAATCACATCCTCTGTCTTTTTTAGTATGGAGGGAGATTCATTTGAGTGTTTGAAATTGGGTACTTCACTTCCTGAATAGAATCTGGGTGTGGAAATACCTGAGTTGTTTAGGAGGAAGCACTGCTTTCAATGCCAGAATTTTCAAAACGCTTTTATGTTCCCCAGTTCTCTCTGAGAAGATTGAAACCATTTTTCTGTGGTTACCATTGTCAGGATCTAGCATTGGTGTGGGCACAAAATACACCGAATTTGAGGATATTTTATCCCTGCCCCCAGGAGTTTTTGCTTTTTGAATTTGTCTTATTCTTGTTCATTAGGATGCTAAACATATTTATAACTTATTCTATTGCTGAGATTCATCAGAGTATTTTATATTGTTATTGTTCCTCCTTGTTTTCCAGTTTAGACTTTAAGTGTTTCAGATGTTTTTCTTTTTTCTTTTTGCTTTTTTGGTGGTTGTTGCTGTATTTTTCAGATAGGGTCATGCTACGTAGTGCTGGCTGGTCTTGAACTTGCTCATTTAGCCCCGGCTGACCTGCACTCATGGCAGTCATCCTGCCTCTCAAGGGTTTTGGATTTTAAGTGAGCTTCCACATTTATGACTGAGAAAAAAAATCGTTTCTTTTATGCCCTTTCTTTGAACTGGAAAGTGAAATGTGTGTTGCCCTTGTTTGATTTCTAGGTGTATTATTTAACTCACAATGCTCATTCCAGTTTTGTCCCACTTGACCATATAATCAAAACCATAAGTGATTACAAGATTGGATCAGACACTTTGACACATCAGTACTCTGCCTGTGTGAGCAAATTCTCAGGGTGCATTCCTAGTTGATCTTCACTTGCAATTGCAGTTGATCTACACTTACCTGTGTAAGACTGAGAGTTTTCCCTAATTATTCTGAATCCACAGTTTTATGAATAATATTCCTTTGCATGTTCCCATGGTCATATCATCTCCAGCATGAACAGAAAAGCCCAAGATTAATAGAGGATTTTGCACCGTAGGTAAAATACATGTTCATTAATCACCTTGAACATCTGTCTTCTCTTTGAGTTTCTGACCTGCACTCTGCATGAAGAGTACTGATATTTTCTGTGATCTTCCAAAGAAATTCCTCAGATACTAATCTACCACTGTTTGTTTGTTTGCTTAAGTTTGGAGGCTCGCTCTGTATTGCAGGCTCACTCTGTAAATTGTGCTTTAGACAAAGTGTACAAATAAAAGTAGGAATAATGAACAAAACAACCAATGATACACTTTCAACAATGAATGCCAATGTAGCATAAAAGCTCCTGTGTGAGTTGTACGTATGGATGGAGAATAATTGTTTGATGACCAAAAAATGAAGTATACATTTGGAAGACACAGCGTCATTTCAGATGTTTTTTAAAAGTTTATTGTAAAAAATAAAATTTGAAATCAAAATCATAGTAGAATAACACTAGTTGATAAGTTGTATATTGTTATATTAAAAGTAGTCACTCCGGGTACAAGATATGTGCATAAGAAGTTTTCCAAATGATATTACACAAACCTTTTTTTTCAGTGAACTAAGAGAAACTTGTAGTATCACTAAGTTGTATTTTTTTTCTTCCTACCTTTTCCCTGCTCCCCATCCTTGTTCCACTTTCCTTTTGAACAATTCCTTCCCATTTCACAATATCTTCTGTACATTTTGAACTGTATTTCCTCTTTGATTTTCTCTCACCAGCAACACAATATGGTGTCTACATGTATCACTCTGATTGATTTTTCTTATGAATGTGGTCTCAGGTTGCACCCATTTACCCATAAATGGTTGAAGTTTACCCTTCTTTAAGGTTGAGTAGTATTCCATTGCATAAAAAGACCACATATTTTTTATCCATTTCTCTGTTGATGGGCATTTCGGTTGTTTTCAAGTTTTAGCTATTAAGTATTATGCTGCTATAAACAAATGTGTACTTTCACCGCTGTGGCATGATGTTTTGACCTCTTCTTGCAAGATACCCACAAGGGGAATTCCTTGATAGAATGGGACCTGTAATACTAATTTTTGAGGAATCTCCATACTGATGTCCACAGTGGGTGAACCAGTCTACGCTTCCACCAGTAGTGGAGAAAAGTTTGATTCTCCCCACTGTCACTCCAGCAATTGTTATTAATTGATTTCATGATGATAGCCATTCTTTCTGGAGTAAGATGGAATCTCAATTTTGTTTTCATTTGTATCTCTGGAAGGACCAGTGATGCTGAAAAATTTGTCATATATGTATTTGCCATTTGTATTTCTTCATCCGAGAAGTGAATATTCATTTCAGATGCCGATTTTTGGATTGAATCATTGAGTTTGGGGGCAGTCTGATGTTATTCTATTGTTTCTATGTTTTAGATATAAGTCCTTTGTCTGAGGGACTGTTGGCTAAATTTTTTTGCCACAACTAGCTAAGTTGTCTTTTTACTCTTTGGGTGTTTTTTCTTTTTGTGTTAAAACTTTTTGGTATGATGGCGACAGAGTTGTAGTATTTCCTGTGCAATCTGGGTTTTCTCTGTGAAGTCTCTGATTAACACTTTGTCTTCAATATTTGTAGCCAATTCCTCTCCCAGTAGGTTTGGTGTTTTTGTTTTAACATTTGAGATCTTTGATGCATTTTGACTTTAATTGGGAGTATGGTGATAGACATACATCCAATTTTAAACTTTGGTATGTGGAAAGCCAGTTTTCCCAGCACCATTTATCAGACAGGCAAACGTGTAGCTCCTTTGTCAAGGATAAGGTTGCTGACTGTGTTTGGAGTTGTGTCTGAATCTTCTAATCTGTTCCAGTGTTTCACGTGTCTGTTCTTTTTTGCCAGTACCATGCTGATTTTGTCACAGTAGCTTTGTAGTAGAATTTCAAGTAAGGAATTGATGCTTTCACTATTGTTTGTCTCTTCCATTCCTAAATGAAATTTTGAAATATTCTCTCTAGTTCTTTTACATATGCTAATGGTATTTGATCAGGATTGCATTAAATCTGTAATAACACTTTGAGAACTGTGGCTTTTTTTCGCTATGGGTTCTTAATAAACATAATCAAGGGATATCTCTCTACTTTCTTTTTTTTTTTTTTTTTTTTGCGGCACCGGGGATTGAACTCACAACCTCGCGCCTGCCAGGGATCTCTACTTTCTGATACCTTCTTCAATCTTCTTTTTCAGAGTATTACTATTTTGAATTTACAGGTCATTTACCACCTTTGTTAGATCGATTCTCAAGTATTTCATTTTTGGGGGACGTCATTGTAAAGGGTGTGGTTTGTCGTGTAGTGAGTATATTGTTTCTGTAAGGGAAAACTATTGATTTTTCACTGACTTTTTATCCAGCTACACTACTGAAATTGGTTATTAAATCTACAAATATTTTGGTGGAGTGTTTGATTTCTTCTATGTAGAGTATCATGTCACACACAAATACTGATATTTTTACTCTTCCTTTCCTATCCTCATTCCTTTTATTTTTGTCTCGTGTCTAATTGCTCTGGTTAATGTCTCCAGAACTGCATTAAACAGGAGTGGTGATTGTGGACATCCTTGTCTTGTTCCTGATTTTGAGTGCAAGCTTTCAGTTTATGTCCATATATTATGACATTACCTGATGGTCATAGATGGCTTTTATCATATTGAGATAAAGATTACCTATTCCAACTTTTTATAGGATTTTATCATGAATGGGTGTTGAATTTTATCAAATATTTTTCTGAATCTATTGAGATTATCATGTGATTTTTGTCTTTGGCCATGTTAATGTTGTGTATTACATTTACTGATATGTGTGTGTTGAACAATCCCTGCATCCCAGAGATGATCCCTAGTTCATCATGGTGTATAATCCTCTTGATGATTTGTTGCACTTTGTTTGACAGTATTTTATTGAGGATTTTGTTTGTGTGTTCATTAGGGAGATTGGCCTATAATTTCCTTTTTTGGTTGGGTTCTTCTCTCATTTTGATATCAGGGTAATACTTCCTTTCTGGAATGAATTTGGACCTAATACTTCGCTTTCAATTTCCTTAAAGAGTATCAGCTGAAGTCACATCAGTTTTTCTCTACATTTTTTGAATTTAACTGTGAATCCATCAGGACCTGTGCTTATCTTTGTTGGCAAGGTTTTAATTACATTTTCAGTTTCATTGAGTAATATCAGGTTATTTAGAATTTTTATATTTTTGAATCAGTTTTGGCAATTCATGTGTGTCTAGGAATCTGACCATTTCTTTTGTGTTTTCCATCTTGTTATACTACAGATTTTTGAAGTAGGTATTGATGATCTGAAACTGTAGGACCCAGTGTGATTTCCCCCTTTTCATTTCTACTTGATTGAATTTGAGTGTTTTGTTTCTTTTAGATGAGGTTGGCTAAGGGATTATTCATTTTACTTAGTCTTTCATTATAATTTTTTATTTTAAAGAGAATAAAACCAAGCAAAGTAAAACAGAATAAAACAGTGTTAAGTTAAACAGGATTTCAAAATAAGATAATAGGTGTATTGGGTGATTTGCTATGTACCCCCCAAGTCCTCATATACTTTTGATAGGGCTGAGTCTGGTGTTTGTTATTGATTTGTTGTCTAGAACTGGGATTAATGATGTGAGTGCTGCACCCACCCAGGGGTGGAGCTGAGATACAGTGTAAATGAGGCAGGTCTTCCTCTTGCTCGCTTCCTCCTTCCCTCTTGCAAGCACACCTTGCTGCTTGTGGCCGCCATGAACAGCAGCCCCGCCATGCCACGCTGCCTTGCAGCCAACTAAGTATGGACTAAAACTCCCAAGAAACTGTAAGAATAAATCTTTCCTTCCCTAATTTTAGGCATCAGGTATTTTGTCTCGGCAACGAGTGAAAAGTAACTAAGACAATAGGAAATCAACAGTGGCTACCATAATGCCTCTTGTCTTGAAGATAGTCCCATACCATCAGACATAGTAAAATCAAACAAAACAGAACAAAATAGAACCAATAAAAACAAAATTGTGAGTGCAATACAGGACTTCAAAACAAGATAACAGTAAATCCAAAATGGCTACTATAATATAGTATACCTTGGCTCTTCTTGTCTCCTAGTCCAAAAGGCCTGCTGTCTGGTTCTCCTCCCTGCAGCCCACGAGTGGCACCAAGTCATAGGAAGTGGCTGGCATCTTGTTCTCCTCCCCATGGCCTGTGCATGGTGCCCACTCACAGGAAGTGGCTGCCTTCTTGTCCTCCCAGCAGCCCACACATGGCACCGACTCACAGGAAGTGGCTGGCTTCCTGTTCTCCTCCCCGTGGCCTGCGCATGGCACCAAATAACGGGAAGGGGCTGGCTTCTTATTCTCCTCCCTGTGGCTTATACGGGTGCTGGCTAACAGGAAGGGGCTGGCGTATGGTTCTCTTCCTTGTGGCCTGTGCATTGTTCTGACTGTCAGGAAGTGGCTGGCTTCTTCTCCTCCCCATAGCCCACAAATGGCTTATTTAGTTTTTCAAAGAACCACCTCTTTGATTTATTGATTCTTTGTGTGTTTGTTTTAGTCCTGATGGTATTAATTTTTGTTGTCTTTTTATAATTTCCTCTGTCCTATGAGGTTTGGGTTTGATTTGTTCTTTTACTAGAGGTTTGAGGTTCAATATTAGTTTATTTATGTGAGAATTCAGTGCTTACAGACTGCTTTCTTTGTGTCCCATAACTTCTGATGTGTTCTATCAGCATTATCATTGAATTAAGATACTGTTTAATATCTTCTTTTATTTCCTCTGTGACCCATTGATTTGTTCTGCAGAATGTTTAATTTCCTTGTGTTTATGTGGCTTTTACTTTTTCTTTTACTGATGACTTCGAACTTCTTTGCACTATGGTCAGAAACATGCATGGATGATTTCAATTCCTCTGCTTGTATATAAGCATGTTTTTTGGACTAAAGTGTGTGCTGTATTTTAGAGAACATCCCATGCGCAGCTGAAAAGAATGTGCATTCTAATGTTATTGGTTGGAACATTGTGCAGACATCAACTAAATCCATTTGTTAACAGGTTTGGTTTAACTCTGATATTTGTTCGTTGAATTTTTTGTCTATTTGATCTATCTATTTGTGAGACTGGGGAATCAAGTCCCTCATTGTAATTGTGTTAGTGCTTCTTTGATTTTTCATGTCTGGTTGTATTTGTTTTATGAATTTGGATGCAGACGTATTTGGCACATATGTATTTATGGTTTGTACCACTTCTTGTAGTTTTCCCTTTAGCAGTATGTAGTGATGTTCTTTCCCCCTTGATTTCTAATCCCATTGCACATTTCCTTCTCATGCCAGTATCTTATTTCTCCATTGACTTTGAAAGATAGTTTTGCCAGGTACATAAATCTCAGTGAAAGATTGTTTTCCTTTACAGTTTAAAGTACCTCACTGCCTGCTCTGTTTCATTTGAGGGTTTGTCTTAAGAACTCTGCTTCTTAAGTTTCTGATAAACTTTCCTTATATGTGTTTTGTTTCTTTTCTGTAACCACTTACACTATTTCCTACTCATTTTCAGTGACATACACGCAGATACACACAGAGACAAATATGTGACATATGTGCACATTTTGACAAGTGTGCCATATGTGTCTTATCTGTCACTGTGATCATGTGTGATATGTCTTACATGTCTGTCAGTTTTGACATGTGTGTCACATGGGGCATGTGTAATTTTGACAAGTGTGCTATTTTTTATGTGTATCATTTTAAATGTGTGTCATTTTTGGCATGTGTGTCAGTTTTGATTTGTGCCGTTTTTGCAATGTGTGTCTTTTTTTTTTTTTTTTTTTAATGTTCTGCCATTATTTCTGTGAAGAGGTCTTTTATGGCCTTGGTGCTGTCTCTGGCTTTCTGACTGACACCAATCCAGTTGGATGTTCTTATTTGCTTTACTTTGTGATTATTGGATTGATTTTTCATGGTCTCTTGTTATTTTTAAGATATATTGCTTTTCATGATTGCTAGTCCAATTCTGTCTTCTAGATCTAATAATCTGTTCTTGCATTCATTCAATCTGTTGCATGTACTTTCAGTGCAGTTTTTAATCTGGGTTTGTCACTGAATCTGTCTCATGGATTGCATTTCTTTCTTATGTTGGGCAAACATGCTTTCTATTATATTCCTAAGCTGATGTATTTTTTTTTTATCCAAACCTGTTTTACTGTCTTTCATTTTGATCATTATTTCCTTTTGCAACTTAGAGATTATCTTTTCTTTAGCCTCATCCATTGTGTTCTCAAATATGTTGCTCTCACTTCAGAAATTTCCACTGATTACTTTCTAATTTCCTCAATCTCATTGTGCTCTGGACTGTGGTGGTTGGGCTGGGCATCTTGGGTTGCATTTTGGTCTGCATCTTTTCATTTTCTAATTTTTATTTTATTTTGTTTTGTGTAGTGGCACTTGTACATTTTGTTATAGTAGAAAGTTTTATCCCCAGTATCGAGGTGTCCCTAATAAATGTCGGTTCCTCAGGAATGTCTTCTCTATATAGATGTTTCTTGGTCTTTGTGTTTAAACTGAGAACCTACCTTCCCAATGTATTGAGGACGAGAAATTGCTATCCTTTTGGCTCAACACCCAATCCTTTGGTAATGGACTATGGTGATGCTTATTACCCCATACAATCACAGTGTTGTTTTATGAAGGAGTAAAACTGATCATAACAAGTATAGCATACTGGATAAAGTTATACAGTTATCAATTACAGTAGTCTCAAAAAAAGCATGGCTACTGTCATAGTATAGTATCTACTAACCTGATACATTTAACGGTACAAGCAATTTCTACAGTAATATAGCACAATCCAACATATACCAATAACTTGGATGAAATGACTTTCCTCTTACTGGAGAGATTTTACCATCTTACCAGAAGTACAAGGGACAAGTGAGAGGGGTGAATGAGACCAAATACAGTAGGAGCAAGGCTGAAGGGCAAAAACACCCATGTTTGGGGAAACTGGAGGTCACAGGAGAAAAAACCTGGAAATGAAAGCAAAGGAGTATTGAAGTAAACTTGAAAGAGAAGAGACAGTGTTTATTGGCATGAAACTATCACAAAATCAAGCAATATATCTAAAGAGAGAAAGAAGATGAGTGGAAGATAAAGAAAGGTAGGACATCTAAGTCATGAAAGGAAAAAAAAAAGAAAAGAGAGAAAACAGTGGAAAA
>RJWM01038814.1:0-16634 GCA_004363535.1 Dasyprocta punctata | reverse complement strand
TTCAACAGCAGGAAAGCCTGCGAAGCACTTATGAATGTCACATTTGTGTCTGCCCAAGTCTCAGGAGAACCAGTGTAATGTCAGGGCACAATATTTTATTGAACATTTTATCTGATTTATTCCACTTGGAGAACAGCAGTAGTAGCTATTTCTTTATGAGTAATAATACAGGAACATTAAACTCATTATTCAAATGTTAATATTCCCTGTCACTTTAATCCTCAAAACTATCTGGTGAAAAAGGATGAAGCTTTGTAGAGTAAGGAAACTGAGGCACTGGCAGTAAGCTGCATTTCTTCCCTCACCTAGCTAATTATTTTTTCCTCCCCTACATGTATATTATCCATGATTCATGAGTGAAGTTGGATAAAGGGAGTGAGTCGGGGCCAGAGTAGACTGCCCCAGCTGCCATCATAGGAGGCATCTTCTCCTGCCTGCATTCCCCGGTCCTAACAGCTGCCGGGGGACTCACACCTGTGGTTCCTACAATGCTGCTCATACAGTCTGTCCTGTTATGGTTAGAGCTGGGTGTCACAGGCAGCACAGTGACTGAGGAGCTGAGAAGGCTGCTGCTACTGGTGTCGCTCTGTCCAGAGACAACCAATCTTTCAATCTGACTTTGCAGTGCCGGCTCTCAACAAGCAGTGCTGCCCATTTCCCCGTCCTTGCTAGTCTTCTTCAACTTGGTTAATCCCAACTCAGCCTTCAGCTCTCACTTCAGCACCACTGCCTTTGGGATAACTTCCCACTACAGCCCAAGTAACTTGGTTAATTTTTGAGTCGATTCCCTTGGTTTATGTTTTCTTTTTTCAAATTACCACTTTTATGTTACTATTTACTCATCTTTCTGTACCCCTACTGTGTGCACTTAAAAAACAACAACACTCATTCTGCCAGGCAGTGGTATACAATTTGTAATCTCAGCACTCTGGGAGGCTGAGGCAGGAGGACTACAAATCTGAGTCTATCCTAGGCAACTTGGTGAGATCTTATTTCAAATAAAGTAAACACAGGCCAAAGTATACTACTTTTTAGAAAGTAACTTGAGTGGAGAAATAGTCACATTGAAGAATTCTAAGCTTTCAAAACTACATTCATTCTTCTTTTCAATTTAATATCAACTTCTCAGAATAGGAAACATAGATGTAGACGTCCATAATAAACTCAACAATAAAACTGGCATTTCAACATTGACACAGTCTTGGATAACATGTTCTAAAACTTGTGACAGTTGACAATAACACGATGAAATAGTTCTTGCCAGACTCAGCCCAAATGTGAGCTGGGCAGCAGTGAAGAAGGAGAGATCCAAGTCTGCCCATCCAGGTAAGGACTTTCTCATGGACTTGGGCAACCAGCTACCCCATGCTTTGCACACCTTGCACATTTGCACACGTTTGTTTAACAAAGTTTTTCCTTAATATTCTTTAAGACTGCAATAATTTAGATAAAGTGTCCTGGACAGAACACTGGCCCAGCTGTGGTGCCTCCAAGAATGAGATGCTACCAACTTCTGCTTCAGGTCTCCAAGACCAGTGAACTCTGTATTCATGTAGCTGACATACGTTTCTTCCATTTTTACCTTTAAGAACAGTTTGTCTCAACTTCTTTGAATACATGGATAGTTTACCATGGTATGTGTACTTCCACCGCAACACTTGGCTATTTCCAAATAAACATCACTGTTTTTAGGAGAATTGTTCTGGTTGTGTTTTAGCTTGACAAACTAAATTAGTTTTCTTATGTAATATATTTGCCTCTCAGGAAAGAAACCTCAGATTAAATGTTGAATGACTTCAGCACATTTGCTTCTTCACACTCAGATGTGACCCTTAGTTCTGATCCCTGAAAAGCTGTCTGAATAGCTGGATCGATGCTTCCTTTCCCTTTCTCTTAATTCTCCCATTTCTGAATGCAGATGCTGCAGGTCTCATTCCAGTAGCAGGCCTTCTGGAGCTGAGTGTCCTGGGCATTCAAGAGCCAAACTTCCACAGTGTTTATACCCAGTTTCATGTGAATTTTGAGGGATACCAGAACATGCGGTCATAAAATATGTCCAGGAATTTCTGCAGAATATTTGGTCAGATTTGTCATAAATCTGTTTATTTATCAAGAATGAATTTAAATTATCTGGACAGAACATTTCTGTAGAAAACTTTTGAATAAGCATGAAATTCATTTCTATCAAAGGAAGAAAGTTCTAGTACCTGTAAATCTCCTGGCCAAGAATTTATCGGGAGAAACCAACAACTTTCTAAGTAGGATTCACTTAAACATTTCCAAAAGTGGTTCTTGCAGAGGCTGAGGTAGGAGGAGTGTTGTGAGTTCAAGGCCAGCCTGGGCTACAACTCGAGCACAAGGCCGGCCTAAGCTACATAGTGCAAACCTGCCTCAAAAAAACTAGGACCAGGAGTTTGGCTCAGTAACTTAAGTGCCTGTCTGCCTGCCTGGCAGGCCCAAGGTTGTGAGTTTGATCCCTGGTGCCACAAAAAAAAAACAAAACAAACAAACAAACAACAACAACAAAAAAAAAACAGTGGTCCTTGCAGTGCTGCATGCATCAGTCACACTGGAACTCAAACTCAATACATCGTTGAAAGCATCATTGTAACTGTGGAAGTGCTTTTTGCAAGATTGCCAGAGAAGTGGGAAAGGGTGAAACTTCGGTTCATTAAAACTGAGCAGTCAGTTTCCCTCCCTCTTGTCCTCATTTGTCAGCTAGCAGGATGAAACCAACAAAAGGTCCATATCCGCCAGGTGTGTTGGTGCATGCCTTTAATCCCAGCACTCGGGAGGCTGAGGTAGAAGAAGCATTGTGAGTTCGAGGCTGGCTTGGGTTATAATGCGAGTGCAAGGCCAGCCTGAGCTACATAGTGCAACCCTGTCTCAAAAAAACAGGGCCTGGAGTTTGGCTCAGGGGCTTAAACCCTTGCCTGGCCAGCGCAAGGTTGTAAGTTCAATCCCTGGTGCCACCAAAAAAAAAAAGTAAGTCCATATCCACTGTCTGAAGGAAAAAGAAGTGAAGGAAGAAAAAGAAAGGAAAACTACCATAAAATAAAAGTTGAAGAAGGAAAACAAAAAGTTAAAGCAAAAAGTCAAGAAGACTGCATCCTTCCTAACTAAAGATGGGGTGGCACCTAAAACTAGTGGCCCCAGGGGAAAAAAACTTGCAAGGTAAAAACCCAAGTTAAAGTGACAAATGAGCCTGATGATGAAATTCCACACCTGGTACTGGCAGTGAAGGAAAACATCAAGATACAAAAACATGTCACAGGAAGGAAGTCCCACAGGTATCCCTGTCCCAGCATGTCCTGAGGCAAGAAGAGGAAGGCCTTGCCAGCTGCAGAGACCCCAGACACTGCAGAGCCTGAGACCCCAGGTACAGGCCCACGGCAAAAGCTAAAAATAGGACTGCAGGAGAAAAACAAACACTTCACTGGGGAAGAAATTGCTGAAACAAACTCCAAAAAAGGCACAGGCTAAGCTGTAGCAAATTTTCAAGGAAAGCTCCACCGAACAATGGTTGAAAAAGCCCAAAGTGGCCCAGTGGACCTAAAATCAGTGACTCAGCCGGAAGGAAACAGCATGTAACCAAAGAGCATATTTTAAATCCTAGATCTTGGGCTGTGGATGTAGCTCAATAGTAGAATGCTTGGTTAGCATGCACGAGGCCCTAGGTTCAGTCCCCGGCACCAATAAATAAATAAACAAATAAACAAACAAGCTCTCACCCTCACCCATTGTTACAACCTTCTTCAAAGGTGATGTCTAGATTTAAATATTTTTAAAAGTCTCCGTAGGTAATCCTGACATCTGTACCTGGTTATAAGGACCAGCGTGGCTAAAGCAAAATCTATTTTTAAAATTCCTCTTCTGTGTATTTGCTAATGTCATAGCAAGAGGAATGGTCTTCCGTGTTTGTGATTTTTATTATTAAAATATAACATTAGCTTCTGAGAAGAAAAATCTTATGGGATTCATTTGTTTTTGGATTCTGAATTGTCTCCAGTTTCTTTTTTATTTTTAAAGGTCTAGTTCAAACATGAAAAGTAGTCCTAGGCATAAATACAGGACCTGGAAGAAATCTAGGACCAAGGAGTGCAAATCACTTTACAACCTGGGGTTTTCTAAATTGAAATTATTTGCATGAAATTATTGGATAAACCAAGCTCAAATCTATTGCTCTTTAATTTTCTCTCTGCCCACTCTCACCCCAGCTATTCAGCCTCATCTACACCTGCATTCAACTCCCTTGAAGGACCCAACCAAGTTAGGATTGGGAATGAGGACTAGCATATAGTGTGACATCAGGAACTCTCTCCACACGAGCAAGGAAACTTTATTAGGACTTAATCCTCCTTCCCTTCCTTCTACCTCATCTCTCCTCCTCCTCCTCTTCCTCTTCCCTTTCCCTCTTCTCTCTCTTTCTCCATTTGCTCTCCCTCTAAGTCTCCATGAGAACCTCAGGCATCAGCTTCCTTAATCTAAAAGCGTGCTCACATACTTCTTTCTGGACTTCTGGCAACCAATTCTCCCAAAATTAGGAACCCAACTTTGCTCACTCAGAACCAATAAATACCATTATGGCTTACTCTTGTTTTGATTGGATTCTTGTCACTTGTATTTCTAAATTTTTTAACTAATATTCTTACATGTTTCTAAATTTCTTAATTAAAACTCTTAACATGTTTCTTTGTAATTTCTGTTCCCAAGGCTCAGTTCAGTTTATGATACCCCTCAAATCATTTTAGCATCTTCTGATTTACAATCAGGGCCCCTAAGTACTAGCTGAGTATCTAACTTGTTCATTAAAAAAAATACATAATGCTTACTAACTGGACAATAAATCACGGAATTTGATCTGTCAGCCTTGCCACTTACCGGACCAGAAACCTGACCTAAGGGAGGCCAGTCAACCTATGCAATATTGGCAGTAGATATTCCACTGAGATCATAATACAGCTGAAACCAAAGCGGGATGGAAGAGCAGAGGTATGGTAGTTGAAGAAAGAGAATACAGCAAATACTCAGAAATAGAGAGGAGATAGTTCTCTATGCAGAGAACTTCATACTTATGATCTCTCTCTGGGAGATGGCGTGGGGAACAAGAGAACTTTTCCTTTATCCTCTGAAGTTTCAGTTATTGAGTGCACTGAAATGAACTCACAGTAGACAGATTAACAGGAGAAAGGCACACAGACTTATTTATGTGCACATGATAGGAAGAAGTGGCATCATAGGAAGAGCAGCACCCTATAATCCAATGATGCCTAGAAGCTCATACACTCTCCTTAACAGGAGTGAAAAAAATGAGAGTATGTAAATAATTTCAGAGGAAAAGTAAATGAGTTTCAGGGAAGGCGAATGGGCCCAAAGACCAGACAGTAGCCTGAGACAAAGCATACTTGACTTTAGGTCTTCTGTCCTGCAAATTCACACACACCTGCTAACAGGGAGATTTCAGGAAGGAGGTCACGACAGTCACTCTTCTGGCAAACTTCTCAGAATTTTGGGAGAAGAGAAAAGGAGGGTAGCTTTGTGTCCTTTAATCTACATCTCTTTATCTCTCCTGCCCCCCCCACAAGTCATCTTTGGTCCTATTTTTATAAATATTTATGCAGAGGGAGGAGGCTCACAGCAAAATGTTAATAATGCACTAGCATTACGTGTGTATTTTTTCCCTCCTTCCCATTATCCTTTTTCATCTGCTACCATTTATATTTTCTTATTTTTCCACAATTAAATTGCATTACCTGGATAATAAAACCATTTTAAATTAATTGTTAAAAAAGGATCTAAGGGTAAAGATCACTTATCTGCAAAGAGATTCATGGAAATAACCTTGCCATGTGTCAAAGATATTTTTATTTTTTTATTTAAGAGAAAAAAAGACACAGAAAAGAAAGACAAAAAGCAAAAGAGACAAACAAGTGACAACAACAAATCCAATACAATAACATTATAGGTTTACAAAACAAGATGATAGGAATTTGACAATGGTTGCAATATCGTATATCATTGCCTTCAAAAGGGTTGTTTACATTAAAAGATATAGACATGTAAAATTGATCTAATCATATGCATATTAACTGTTCTTTTTCAATAACTAATACATTTAGTAGTATAGTCACTTTAGCTATCTTATATATACATATATACAAATTTATGTTTTTTTCCTTTTCCCTTCCTTCTTTCCTACTTTCCCCTATCCCAATTACTTTTGCTCCTTGAGCTGTTTGTTACCCTTACATAGTATTTATTGTAGATTTTGGATCATATATACTTTTTTAGTTTCTTACACTAGGGAGACAATACGGTATTTACACATGTGAGTTTGATTTATCTCACTTTTGAGTATGGTCTCAAGTTGTGACCATTTACTTATAAAAGTCTCAATGCAATCTTTCTTAATAGCTGAGTAGTACTCCATTGTATAAAAATACCACATCTTTTTTATCCATTCTTTGATTGATGGGCACTTGGGTTGTTTCCAAGATCTGGCTATTACAAATTGGGTTCTATAAACATGGGTGCACAGATATCACTGTGGTATGATGTTTTCAGTGCTTCTGGGAAAATGCCCAGAAGTGGGATAGCTGGGTTGAATGGGATCTCTAATCTTAGCTTCTTGAGGAATCTCCACACTGATTTCCACAGTGGTTGCTCCAGTCTACACTCCCACCAACAGTGGAGAAGAGTTCCTTTTTCCCCACACCCCCTCCAGCATTTGTGGTCGGTTGATTTTTTAATCTTGGCCATTCTTTCTGGAGTGAGATGGAATCTCAGTGTTGTTTTAATTTGCATTTCCCGAATGACCATTGATGTTGAACATTTTTTCATATATTTATTTGCCATTTGTATTTCTTCCTCTGAGAAGTGTGTATTCATCTCAGATGCCCATTTTTGGTTTGGATCCTTGAATTTTAGGGGCCTGTTTTTTTTTTTTAATTCTTTATATGTTTTAGATAGAAGCACTTTATCTGATGGACAATTGGCTAAGATATTTTCCCAAATTTGTGAGTTTTCTTTTCACTCTGTTGGAGATTTCCTTTGACATGCAAAAACTTTTTAGTAAGATGAGATCCCAGTTGTTGATTCTGAGAAATATTTCCCATGCAGTTTGACTTTTGTTTATGAATTCTCTGCCTACTCCTATGTCGTCAAGATTTTTACCTAGTTTGTCTTCCAGCAAATTTAGTGTCTCTGTTTTAATATTCAGATTTGTGTCAAAGATAAGCAAACTTGGATGTGAGTTAAAGTAGTAAAACCTGTTTGACTCAGTCCTGATGGCTGACGTAGGGGCCAGGGCCGAGCTGCCCCTCCTTCAGTTTGCTCCACTGACTGGTGTTTCCAAAGGGAAATGACAGAGTAGGGAGAAGGAAGAGGCAGCTCAAGCAAAGTCAGGAAAGTGAGAGAAGAAAGAAACTTATGAAAGGCAGATGACATCATTGGTGTCTGCTAAGGGGACCTCTGGCAGTCAGCTCCTATCCTCCCACACAAGAGGCAGACAGAGACCCTGTCCTCCCCAGTCATCTTGTCACACAGCAATGGCTTTCCACTCCTTAAAAAAGACACTGCTGGAAGCCGGGCATGGTGGCGCACGCCTTTAATCCCAGCACTCGGGAGGCTGAGGTAGGCGGAGCGTTGTGGGTTCGAGGCCGGCTTGGGCTTGGGCTACAACGCGAGCACAAGGCCGGCCTGAGCTACATAGTGCGACCCTGCCTCAAAAAACCAGGGCCGGGAGTTTGGCTCAGTGCCTTAAGCGCCTGCCCTGGCAGGCACGAGGTTGTGAGTTCAATCCCCGGTGCCGCAAAAAAAAATAAAAAAATAAAAAAATAAAAAAAAAGACACTGCTGGATTGTAGGAGATACAGCAAGAGGCAAGAAGGAACTGCAATTATACGCTTTTTTAGTAAACACTCTAAGAGAAAAAGCCCAGGGTCATAGGCCAGGCGTTGACTGGAACAAGTGGTGGATTCTTCTGGCATCTTTGAGCTTTATCAAGCGAGAACTCGAGGGGCAGAGTAGGCAGGAGCTGATTAGTCCGTGGGACTTAATCCTGAAGCTGCTCAAAGTCACTACAGCTTGGTCAAGCTTCTTGGGGCAGGGCTTAGAGGGAGTTTCTGGAGTTTCCACAGGGGTGACAGCATTTGGCAGACTGTTGTACGCTTCGCCTTGGGCTTGGTAACATATCTATTGCTTCATAACCAACAATTCTTTCAGTCGTTTATTGAAATGTAGCTTTCCTTACCTTCTTCATAGGCTTTTGGATACTCTCCGTGAACCCTTGAGGGTGCTTTTTTGTCCCCATTTCTTGTCCCTGCTCCTCAGATGACAGACTTTCTCCAGCCTGAGTGTCTCAGGGTCTCACTCACCTACTGCTTTCATCTTTGTCCCACATAATAGAGAAGATGACATAGAGCAGTGGTGGCGAACCTATGACACACATGTTATTGTGTTGATGTAGAGATATTTCTTCTAAACTAAAACCTCAGTATTCAGGTTGAATGCAGAGTTGGCACTTGGTGATAAACAGGTGGGTTTTAGGTTGCAGTTTGGCATTCGGTCTCTAAAAAGCAGTTTGCCATCACTGACACAGGGAGTGAAAATCTGAAACCAGGAGCTGATTTTCTAGGGAAGTAATAACATCTTACAGAACTTATCACTTAGAAAGTAAGACCTAGCGGGGCGTGGTTGCCCACACCTGTAATTCCTCCATTTGGGAGGCTGAGGCAGGAGGACCTCCGTGAGTTCAGTGCCAGCCTGGACTACATAGTGAGTTTGAGGCAAGCCTGAACTATATAATGAAACCCTGTCTAAAAAAACAAAAAGGTAAAACAGCAACAAAAAAATAAGACCTATAGCTGGACATGGTGGCACACACCTGTAATGCCACCTACTCAGAGGCTAAGGCAGGAGAATTGCAAGTTTGAGTCCAGCCTGGGTAACTTAGTGAGACCCTGTCTCAAAAAATAAAAAGTGCCAGGGATGTAGCTCAGTGGTGGAGCATTTGTCTAGTATGTGTGAGATACTGGGTTCAATTTCCAGTATTAAAAAAAAAAAAGTTAACATCTGAGATAAATCTTTCTTTGTTCTAAGGATGATCTTGCTCAAATGACTTGGGATTCAATTTTCTTTTCCAAAAACTGTGGGATGAAGAATCGTGATGGTGTTCACAAAGAATTTCTGTTTAAATGTGGCTTCTAACATTTACTAGCTTTCTCAGCAAGAAGAAAAATGTTATGTTCTTTGAAAAATGATGGCTTTGAAATTGCATCTTTTGATACCTGCTCTCGGTTGCTGTTACCAGCTAGGATGACCCATTTGCTAGTTGCAGCAAATGGCAGCAGTTTCCATGGCTAAGGTTAATATACAAGCTTGCCAGTGGAAAGGGAGAAAAAAGCAATTAAATTGAGGCAGTTTTGTAAAACAATGAATTAAAAAATCTAAAGAGAGCAGAGGATATAATAATTTCTCTGCCTTTGGTTATAAATGTCCTTATTTTTGGCATTAATTTCCAGGGTGCTAAACCAATTAAATTGAGGCTGTGCTTAAATACTCTCTCCTAAGTCCTATTTTAAAACATAAAGTGATGCTTGACTTGAAACTAACCTTTCTAAAATAAATAGTTCTGACTTTTTGCTGGGGAGCGGGAGAATTAGCTGCTGTTAAATAAATACATTTCTCACAAAATGTGTGAATATAATTCCTTAAACCTGAACAGAGATGATAAAGGCAACTTGGTTTTAAAACTGCAAAAATTGCTAGGCAAGCACCACCTCCTGTAACCCCAACACTCTGGTAGACTCAGGCAGGAGGATCACAAGTTTGAGCCCAGTTTGATCAGTTTAAAGGTTTAGTGACATCCTGTCTCAAAATAAAAAATAAATAAATAAATAAATAAATAGATAAATAAAGAATTGGGGGTGTTGCTCAGTGCAAAGAGCCTGAGTTCAATCTGCAGTACCACACACACAACATATTTAAGGTGGTTTCAGACTGATTTCTCAGAGGAATTTAATATTTCCACCATCTGCCCCTTAGACATACCATATTTATTTCCTTGGTGTCAAATCTTTGTTGCCTATCTGTCAGTAAACGTAAAACGCAGCTATGTGACCCCCAAGAGTGACCAATCCAAGGAGTTTATGGCTCTTCAAAGCTTGTCTAACCTTGTACATACATTTTTAAAACTTTGGACGTGCTTTTACTGTTTAAAAATGCCTTTTGTAATTACATGACACTGTGAATGAAAGTAACATATCCTTTCAATGGCTTAAAAATAATATTGTAAGGCAGAGACACACGAGGGCACTGGAGCCAACTCTGGCAATCTGAGAGGTATTCTTATAAAAACTTTTTTTGGAAAGAGAGGAGGGGGGATGTGCAGAAAGAAGAATAGGTGACGAGGGTGGGCCTTTTAATGAATGACACTGATCAATTCTGGCTTCTCACTTCAGCTGGGACTTGTATCAGCTTCCTTTTTAAAATATCAATTTAATGTTGTTTTTAATATTGGTTAATGGTAGTTGCTCTCTTAAATGTGGTCACATTCTTTGAGAAGGCAAAAAAAAAAAAAGAGATGATTATTTATGTTAGAAAGCAGGTGACAGGGATTGTGAATAGTCAGCAACTAGTATAAATCACAGATGTATACATCAGTTTGGAAAATGTTTGTCTGGTGTAAAAGTGAGCATTATAAGACAAACTAGGGAGGAGAGGGAAGACTTTGTAACACTCCCCCCACCCCAAAAAAAATTGCAGTTCTGTGAAGCATTTGAATTGGTGCTGAAAAAACTGCTGGGTGTAGAAACACAAAGTAGGACCCTGGCCCAAATGGTCTTTGGCTGATTGTGGTTCTGTTTGTTGGGTTGTGTTTTTCTGCTGTGTTGCGTTGTATAGAAGCCACTGTACCAGGATCTGTAGGGCCTTCTTATCCTACACACCTGGATTTTAGATCTTAGTTTTGAGCTTTTGAGCTGCGTAGGTGCAGTATTCTGCCTCTTCCTAGGTCATATGTCTCGTTCCTAGAGTTGTACCACACTGCAGTGTCCTCATTGCCACTGGAAATGAATATTGGCTATCACCACCGAGGACTTCTCATCAACACTTACTCTCTGATAACTCCAGAGGTCACTTATTGTCTTTGTCATTTTCTCAACTCTGAGACACAATACCTGACACCTGAAAATTAAAGGGGTAGAGGTTTATTTTAGTTCACAGTTCACAGAAGTTGTAGGTTATAAGTTCACTGGCAGATAGACTTGGAAGGGGGCATGGCGCCTGTCACCCGTCTCTCCCAGCTAGAACACACTTCTGACAGCAAGTCACCCATAAACCCCATAATCCAATTACTTTCCAAAAGCCCCATTTATGAATGTGTGAGGTTCTTGGGGGAACATCTAGCTATAAAACACAATACTCATCAACTATTCAAAAGTGGTCCAGTCCTCTGCTAATGGAACAGAAATTTTTGCCTTCAAATTTGGACATTACCCAACTGTTTCATAGAATTCTACAGAGATTTTGGGTAAATGTTTATCCTTGCCAAAATCCAT
Organism: Dasyprocta punctata; assembly: GCA_004363535.1. Taxonomy (NCBI): domain Eukaryota; kingdom Metazoa; phylum Chordata; class Mammalia; order Rodentia; family Dasyproctidae; genus Dasyprocta; species Dasyprocta punctata. The sequence goes on along the minus strand of RJWM01038814.1, from coordinate 5,077 downwards.
TTAAGCTTTAGATAAGTTTATTGGCACTTTTAAAAAAACTTGCTCTAATTCTTCTAATACCATATAATTAAAGCTGGCTTTGTTTTTTCACATCAATCATTTATATATATATTTCCAGATTTTTTTTTTTGGAGAGGTGGGGACACTTCCAGTGATTGAATCCATGCATGTTAAACAAGTGCTCTACCTCTGGGCTATACTCCCAGCTTTAGATCTTATTTTTATCTAGTAGGTGGGCTAGAGTTTCTGGAAAAATTAGAACAGCACCCAAAAGTGGCTTTGTGAAATTTATCCTAACAGAACTCATTGAAAAAATATTTTCTTTTTCTTTGCATTCTTTACAGTTATGTGTATGAGAGAAGGAACTTTGAATGTGACCAAGTGGAAACCCAGATGCCAGTTTTTCCCTCATGTCCAAGCAGAGTTTAATGCTTTGCCAATATAAAAGAAAAATGTATTCTCTGCTGGTTTGTTAATGGGTCAGTTGCTGGTAATTTAATGAAGTGGTTTAGCAAGAAGACATTCCAGACCATTTGAGGATTTGACTGTATTGTGTATTCAAACATGCTCAGAGGCTGTTGGTTTGCAGAACAGTTTGGATTTCAGTTGCAAGGCAGAGTCACATACACAATTGTCAATACCCTTTTGTGTGAACCCACCTAACGATAATAAAAATGCACATCGTTCTGCAGATATTTAGGTTAACAGTGATCTAAAATTCCCAGATTTTAAGTCTGCTATTGACATTGGGCCTGGAAACTGTCTAGCACTTGCCTAGCATGCAAGGCCCTGAGTTCAATCCCCAGCACTGCCAAACAAGCAAAACAAAACACTCTTCAGGTGATTCTTTTTTTTTTTTTTTTTCCTTTTTTTGCGGTACTGGGGATTGAACTCACAACCTCGCGCCTGCCAGAGCAGGCGCTTAAGCCACTGAGCCAAACTCCCAGCCCTGGTTTTTTGAGGCAGGGTCGCACTGTGTAGCTCAGGCCGGCCTTGCGCTCGCGTTGTAGCCCAGGCCGACCTCGAACTCACAACGCTCCTCCTACCTCAGCCTCCCGAGTGCTGGGATTAAAGGCGTGCGCCACCACGCCCGGCTCGTCTTCAGGTGATTCTTATGTGCACTAAATTTTGAGAAAGACTGTTCTAGGAAGCATACAATCAGTCAGTCTTGGATAACTATAGCAACCATATATCTAGCATGATTTCAAATCTGCAGTTTTTTATTACGAGTTCAATTTTAGGTTCAGACAATACGTTCTCTATTGGAATAATGAATGGTGTTTTCTAAATCTATGCTTTCTAGTATTCCATACTTGAATATAAGTTTTTCATTTCTACATCTGTTTATACAATATTACTTTTTATATCCCATGCCTGATTTCTAATATGCTTTTTAAAAAGCAGAGTGTGTCCCTCCAAAATTCATATGTTAACACTTAATCCCTAATGTTACAGTATCAAGAGATGGGGTTTTAGGACATAATTAGATGGTGAGGGCAGACCCCTCATAAATGAGGTTAGTGCCCTTATAAATAAAGGCTCAAGAAAGTTCATGGGGCCCTCACATCACATGAGGTAGCACCTAAAAGATGTCCTCTGTGAGGAAGAAGCCCACAGTAGACACCAAATCTGCTGGTGCCTTGATCTTGGAATTCCCAGGTTCCAAAATAAACTTCTGTTGCTTATAAACCACTCAGCTGAAAGTTTTTGTTACAGCGTCCTGTACAGTTAGGCAGCTACTTTAGATTTCAAAGAGAAAATCCAACATGGATTCACGTTAGTAAAGAGACAATGAATCTCTTAGATACATTCTGAAGAAGTGTCTAGATTTCAAGCAAGAACTAACAGTTAAAACCTAGCAAAGGAAGCAGAACTCCTTTACTCAGGAATTCTAGTAAATTCCAGTCTGGACATTGTCTTTAGAGCCCTGGCAGCAAATGCAATTCTGCTCTAATAATTGTCAAGTGGAATTTCTCACTTTCCACCCACGCTGTAGGGAGCCAGCTTCCTGACCACTCCTTCTCCATCATGCACGATGGCAGAGGCTTGCTGTGTTTGCTTATCACCTCTTCCCAGCTTGACTCAAGAGTAAGTCTTGAGTAACCCACACCAGTCATAGTAAACCTGTACCCTTTGCCAGTGACTGGTTTTGGGATGGGCATGTGACATTGTTCCGGTGGGTGATATGTGAGGAGAGTTCTACCAGCAGCTTTGGAAAGGAGAGATGGAAGAAACAATGATTGATTTTCTCATACTAGATTGGATGTTGTCATGTCTGCATGTGATGCCTAGTTTTAGAGGAGGATTGCTAGCCAAGGTCAAAACTGACAAGTCCAAACTAAAAGTGGGAAGGAAGCTAATTCTCCGTCTTGTTTTGGAATATACCTCTTCCTCTTAGTGTCATTAAGTAGCTATTCTAACTGAATATCCTGTTGTATGAGTGGATAATTGTTCTTAGTGTTTAAAATAGTGGATTTGTAGATTTTCCATTGTTTGTGGCTCAGTTTCTAACTAATATTCAGAGAGAAAAAACTTTATTAACCCAACTTGATTTAATTTCTCCCCTGACTGGATGTGGTATGTGGTACCAAACTCCGGCCTTCCCAACTACATAGAGGCTGAGGTAAAAGAACTGCAAACTGGACAATTTAGCAAGACATTACCTCAAAATAAAAATTTGAAAACACTGGACTATAGCTTGGAAGTAAAGTGGCTCTGGGTTTAATCCCCAGGACTGAAAATCAAATTCATTCCTGGGTTCATTATCAATAGGAGACAGAGTAACATATCACAGCCAAAATTCTTTGTGACCTTCTACAGATTGGAGATACTTTTAGAAAAGTAGGAATTTGGAGGAGTGGAGCATCTTCCTTTTTTCCCCCTCTTGTAACATTTGCATTTAATTTTATTTTTAAAACTTTTTATTTTCGTTAGTACATGTTTGTAGCACATGATGATCATGGTCATCATAGGGGTTGGTGCATGTGCATAACACATCTTAATTCTGTTTTTCAGCTCTTTCTCCTCACTTCCCTCCATTTCTTGGCAAACATCTTCCTAAGAAATGATGACTGCATTTCCTATAGAAATTCAGCCATGACCGGAATAAAACAATGGAGAACACAAAAATTCCCAGACGTAATCAATGTATCGTATTGTGATACTTTGCGCATATTTGCTAGACAGGGCAAGGTCATAACCTAACCAACTACAGTCATGCTTTGCCTAACAACGGGAATACATGCTGAGACGTGCATCGTTAGGTGATTTTGCCATGGTGTGAACATCATAGAGTGTATTTACACAAACTAAGATGGCTGCTGTCACTAGGCAATATGGCCTTATAGGACCCCTAGCCTCTATTCAGTCTGTCCTTGATAGAGACATTGCTGTGTGACACATGACCATGAGTCTAGTTCCCTTTGTCTGCCAAGGGACCCGAAGTAAGGCAGAGCAGGGAGAGCAGCAATGTAGTAGAGGCAAGGAGCCAACTTCTTTCCGCCTACAGGTTTCTATTTGCTCTGGTTTCTCACTGAAAGAGAAGATTGACAATTTGAACAGTTGCCACCATGTCCTTGTCACTAAACTCAATGGCATTGTGATTTATCCCCTCAAATTTTATGTCGAACTCAGCTTCTAGCCTAAATTCATCACGTCAGCCCATAAAACTTTCTGCCTTCAAAAGGAAAGAGCTTCTAGAAAGCAGTATCTGCCATGTTTTTGGCAGAATGATAAAACATGAAGACCAACAATGAAATTTCACACACCTAATATGGGGATTGTGGACGTATTTTTAGCCAAGATTTGGGACCATCCCTAACCTCCCCAAATCATGCCTTTTTTCAGCCTACATAAAAGAATCATGTAAAACTGGGCATGGCGGTGCACGCCTTTAATCCCAGCACTCGGGAGGCTCAGGTAGGAGGAGCATTGTGAGCTCGAGGCTGGCTTGGGCTACAATGTGAGCACAAAACCAGCCTGAATGACATAGTGCGACCCTGCCTCAAAAAACTAGGGCTGGGAGTTTGGCTCAGTGGCTTAAGCGCCTATCGGGCAGGCGCAAGGTTGTGAGCTTGATCCCTGGGGCCGGAAAAAAAGAAAAAAAAAAGAGTCATGTAATCTCACCTTAGGAAGATATTAGATTTCTATAGTTTTCCTATCATAATTTTATAGCAAGAATCCATGAATGGAAGCCCACAGAGTTAACACAGTATGTATTAACTTGATAGTGACCTAATCTCTGTTTTCTTTACTTTTTATTTTCAGGCTAGGTTTGATCTTGGGCACAACTGTTTCACTTCCTTTCCTAGGCCTAGGTTTCCAGGAACCCTCACTTCTGTTTTCTTGTTCTAACTTTTGCTTCACCAGCCAAGAAGCTGATGAAAAGAGAGTCTTAATCAATTAGCTGCACTGGAAAAATTGGATATCCACATTTTAAAAAATGAAATTAGAGTCTTACTTCACACCACGTCTAAACTCAGTTTCACTGTGGATTAAAGATCCAAACATAAAGCCGGGTGTGGTGGCGCATGTTTTTAATCCCAGCACTCAGGAGGCTGAGGCAGGAGGGTCACTGTGAGTTCGAGACCAACCTGGGCTACCAAGTGAATTCAAGGCCAGCCTGAACTGCATAGTGAGACCCTGTCTCAAAAAATAGGACCAGGGATTTAGCTCAGTGGTGTAAGTGCCTGCCTGGCAGGTGCGAGTTTGTGAGTTTGATCCATGGTATCAAAAAAAAAAAAAAAAAAAAAAAGATCCAAACATAAAAACAAAACTTTTAGAAGTTGTATACCACTTTCTTCTGCACTACTCTCCCAGTTTAGCTGCCCTTAACTTTCACCTTTTCTAGGTCCAAGGTTTCAACTAACTAACATGATCAATTAATAAGTGTCACAGTGTGCTAGTAGAAGACTAAGGTTTCTTGAGTTAACCAGTGCTTTGTATCTAGAGCATCTACGATCAAGTTACCAGAGAGGTGTTTACTCTGCTTTAGAGAACATTTCTAAGTGCTGTTTAGGAGATAGGTTAAAGAGTTGGTGACCAGATTTTTAAAACGCCAATATATATTCCTAATCTA
>RJWM01038813.1:0-16509 GCA_004363535.1 Dasyprocta punctata | reverse complement strand
CACAGTTACCTGGTCATTGTTACAATTTGAGAAGGCCAGAAGTTTAACTGAAAGACTTGGGAGGGAGCCAGGGGTCTTACTTTGTAAACATCCTCATTTTGTCTAAAGGAAGGCAAGGATGTTTGTGAAGCTACACCCACCCCAGGGGAGCAGCCTGCATACTATAAAAAGGTGAATGAGAAGGGACTGGCTGCTGCTTCTTCAGAGGAGCTCCAGTCTTTGCTTTCGGCTTGGACATTGTCGCCTGGCTTCTGGCATAGACTGCTCAGCTTCGTCATAGACTCTCCATCCTTCATCGTAGACTCTCCAGTCTCCGTCGTAGACTCCTCAGTCTCCGTCGTAGACTCTTCAGCCTTCTGTCGTAGACTCCTCAGTCTTCGTCGTAGACTCTTCGGCCTTCCGTCGTAGATTCTTCAGTGTTCCATCATAGACCCATCGGCCTCCTGGTACGAACTTACACAGGACACTGCAGTAAGCTCCAGCCCTTGGGCTGGACCCTTCCCCCTCCAGCTTGCAGACCCCCTCTGCACGCTCCCTTATTCAACCTTGTGGCTGACCTTTGTAAGCCAATCTTGTTATTTCTTATACAGTTGTATATTTGGTGTTATATCTGTTTCTCTAGTAAACCCTAACTGATACAAATTCCTTAGGTTTTCCAAGCTACAAACAGTTTTTCAACAGTGTATAAAATAAAAAATGGTAATAATATCCCTATATTTTGGGTATTATTAGGGGAAGTGCAATTCATACAGAAAAAGTGGTATTAATCTGAACTATAAAACAAAAATGGCAATTTGCTTTAAAAGTAATAAATTCCCCATGCTGGATGTGGTGGCACACACCTGTAATCCCAGCACTCCGGAGGCTGAGGCAGGAGAATTTCTGTGAGTTCGAGGTCAGCCTGGGCTACATAGTGAGTTCAAGGCCAGCCTGAACTATACAGTTAGATCATGTATCAAAAACCTAATTAATTAATTAATTAATTCCCTCTCTCCATTTTCATAAGCCAAGTAGATTCTTCAGTTGAATATAATAACAAAAAATGAACCCATGCTTGCCTTCACTTTGAATTTTTACCTTTAATTAATTGCCAAGATATTCATTTTCACCCACAAAATATAGACTAGCTGAAATTAAAACTTCTTCACTGAGGCATTTTCAATAAACAACTGAAGGCCGCGGTCCTAGCCATGCCCATCATCACAGCATTCCTGCAGCAAATTAAACACTGTACATTTACTTAATGCTTTGGACAAAACAGTAAAGGTTATTAACTGTATCAATTTTGATCCTTATGTACATTTCTCTTTAATATTCTCTGTGAGGAAATAGGAAGCAGACAAAAGTACTTCTGCTGCATACCGAACGCCACGGCTGTCTCGGGGAACACACTCCAGCAATGGACCCTTATACTGGTGCATTACAGCCGTTAGCCTGTATGCACACCGTGACATTAAAATCCATTAGTCTCCTCCGAATGGGTCTTTTCCCGTCTTAGGCTCTGGGGAACAGCACACCCTGGTCATTTGGGAAACACTGGTTCACAGAGCTACACAATTCTCCCAAACTGTGACTCACTGAATCGAAGCGTGCGCAGGTCAACCACTCACAGAACTTGGCCAGCGCGGCTCGGAGGGCGTCTAAAACGATCTGAAAGGCACAGTAAAGGGCTCTTGCTTTTTCAAGCTACACATTTGCATGAGGCCAGATTTTCTCCAGGCGCATGAACCAGAACAAAGCAACACAGCAGATGGAAGTCAGAGCTGACACAGGAGCCCCAGCTGTCTTCTAGTGGCAAACATCACACGGATAAACCACACAAATATTTCAGGGTCCTCACTCACTAGTAGGGTGGGAATGGTCACGATGTGGCGAAGTCTCACCTGCCGAGGCCTTTCTTCACCCCCATGGGACATCGTCTCCGCCTCCTCTGATGTTCAGCATGACGCTTGCCCCGTGTCGGGCGTGTGCAAAGGTTCTGGGGTCACTGCTAGCTAAATGCAGATTCTGAGATCGTGTGACAGGGGAACGAGTGAACCTGCTTTTATAAGCGGCTGCGGCAGATGCCAGTGCCACCTACACGTACGCCCCCACCTTAAGTAGCCAGAGACGGGTTCATACCATCTGTGCCTCACGTGGTCTCCAGGTTGCATTCTAATACATAGCACATATGCTACGCATGTATTTTTGGATAAATAAATCTACATGAGCATTCACGTGACTCTAACTTCCAAAGTTCTTGTTTCTCATGTACCTTCAGTAGGAATTTTTTCCTTCCCTAGTAGTAGAGCTAAATCTGTGCTGATGAATTTCTATTCTTTTTCTCTAGCTTCTTGAGGTCAAAATGTAATGACCAAGATGTTTTTTAAATGTGTTTTTTGACACCAAAATATTGTTAGACTTTTACATTTTTTTCTTAAAAAATCAATTGGTAATTTAAAAAATTAGTTTTTGTTTTTCATTTTTTAACAGGAAATGAAATTTGTATTTGAATAGAAATGTCACATTAATATAAATGTTATCTGAACAAAATGACAAAGATTTTAAAGGTGGCAGTAAAGTATATAAAAAGAGAAGAGATATCAAATGTCAGTTGAAGAATTAAAATGTAATTTTCTCTGAGTGAGGTGCGAAAACACTCCAGATCTTCCTCTCAGGGCTGTTCTGGGGGCCTCACTGCAGGCCCACAAGAGTAAGACACTAACCTTTGCCTACAAAGCCACGGAGGGACAACTTTTTTTTTTTTTTTTTTGGTACCAGGAATCCAACTCAGGGCCTTGCATTGGCCAGGCAGGTGCAGTGCCACAGAGCTACGTCCCCAGCCCAGCTTCATCCTTAGACCTGCAATATTGAAAACTTAAGGAACAAAACACAAATTGAGGTCATTTACTCCAGTTGTGATGGAACCTCAGGTCCACTTTAGAAAAGGTGATTAAACGATGGTAGCCGCGGGTCCATTTAGTGGGATTCGCACTCTGCACAGACTCTCTCCCCGTCCTCAGGCCCCTGTCTGGTGCTTGTGTCCATTTATGATTTTGTTCCTAGCCTAAGGACCTGAGAATGCGCCAGGAATGATACTTTGTAACCGTCAGACAAAGCGTATGCCGGATGGGCAGTTAGTACACTGAAGCACTAAAGTTACTGCTGTGACATTCCTGACCTTAATATTCTCTCCAGCAGCTGAAATGTTTCCTTGTCTGCGTTTCATAGTTGCCATGTTTCTGGTGGTCTCTGCTGAGCTGGCCTGCGCTTCTCCTAGAGGATCTGAGAGAGAAGGACGAGGAAAGCAAGAAGAAAACTGCCGCCCGGGAGGTGTGCAGGCGGGGAAGACGCATGAAGTGACTCGGGCAGAGGCAGGGAGGGAAATAAGAGATTTCAAAACGGGGTATTTTTTGGCAGTTATACATCTTAGTTTTTAAATTTCAAATCATAATTCACAGATTATACCTGCAAATGTGCTGTTTTGAAAGCTCAGGGTTAGCTTTGCCTTTCTCTTAAAAACCTTATCAGGAAGGCCAAGTGCACCCTTCAGGGGCAGAAAGTAGCAACACTTAGGGTTTGAGTGGGCTTCTTTGCTTTTCTTTCTCTTTCTTTCTTTCTTTCTTTCTTTCTTTCTTTCTTTCTTTCTTTCTTTCTTTCTTTCTTTTTGGTATGGAGGATCGAACTCACAACTTTGTGCCTGCTAGGCAGGCGCTTAAGACATTGAGCTAAATCCCTGGCCCTATTTTTTTTGAGACAAGGTCTCACTGTGCAGTTCAGGCTGACCTTGAGCTCACTTTGTGGCCCAGGCTAGACTCGCACTCACAAGGATCCTCCTGCGTTGGCTTGCATGGGCTTCTTAAAGTCTAGGTTGATTGACATTAAGCCTTCAGTTCTCACTAGGATCTGGCTGGCAGGTATTGCTATCTTGCTAAAATAAAGACACCAAGGCTCCCAGCGCCTTCCGCTGCTCTAGGCCTGGCGTCTCCCAGGTAAGCAGCACTGCCTGTCACAGCTGCCTCCCACGCCCGTGTGTCACCGAGGCCGCAGTGAACACGCAGAGAAGTCGCGTTCTGACCCGGAGCTCCTTAAGGATGAGAACACTGTCTCTTATCTCTGAGTTGACACAAAGCAATTAGCCCATACTTAATTAATTCAATCTCCTACTGTATTTAACGTAATTATTTTGCTTATCACCATTGCCTGCCTTTAAGAAGCTGATTTCCAGTCTCTGCCCATTTTTACTTTGAAGTTAAACTTGTTTCTTCTATGTTTAAGTTGATTAAATAAATAGTACATGAGTAGCCAACCAGCAAAACCACTGCTGCCTGCCAGGCTAGTCCTGTTTCTAAGGGCGGCTTGTGTGCACGCGTATTCACGGGAGTAGAGGGAGACCCAAACCGAAAGTCAGACGTGGGCCTTCACCCAGCTTAGAATTTGACTTTTATCTTTCATACTTAATACACCACAAAGGCAGAGAACTGGCCGAGATGTTTCCTGGCATCCTAGCTAGCACAAACTCCATGTGACAAGACTTCGCTTTTATGTCTGCCTTTGCGAGGACCTCAGTGGAGGCATCAGGATGGACGTGGTGAGGAGGGCGCTTTGCCCCAAGGCCACTTCACTCTTCTCCCTCCTTTGATGCGGACAGTTGACGCTTTCCAGTTGCCACACACTTTTGCATGAAGCTAACCCCAAGCAGATCCCTCGGCTGTTATGGTGTGTCCGGGCATCCCTTCAGAGCCTCGTGCGGTCGTAGCGGGGCTGTGCGGAGGTGCCTGGGTCACAGCGTGTGTGGGGCTGGAATCCAGGGCGCCGTACTGGCACTGACTCACAGTGCGGCGGTGGGATTAGGGCTGACCACTGTGGGTGTGGGTGCACCCGGGCAACGGGTGGGTAGCTTGGGTAGGATATATGGGTATAAGGGGCAGGAAGAGTATCTCTTGTAGGCCACTTGCTTGCTTCTTGCTGCTTTGGCTGCCTTCTGCCTGCCTGCTTTGCCACGGACCGTTTCTCCTCTGCGATAGCCCCTGCTGTGCCGTCCTGTCCTGAACCCAGCTGACTGTGGACTGAAACCTCTACAAACTGTGAGTCAAATAAATCTTTCCTCCTTTAACTTTGGGTTTGGTGTATTTTATCTCAGCAACAAGAAAAGGAGCTAAGACACCAGGCAGTCCTCACTGTCCAACTGCCATCATTAATCTTCTTCCATGGAAATTTTGCAGTCACCATTTTCTGCTCTCCCAAAAGAGGAGCCCAGAATCCTGCCCCTGCACGTCCTTTCCCAGCTGCCTCTGCGGCTTCCTGAGAACCTCGGTTCCTCCATGTGGCTTCACAGGCAAATGTGCCAGTATCTCTAGACGTGCTGAACTGGGCAAGGTCTCAGTCACCTCTGGTGTTATTTCAGCCAAATCTCTCTCCCTTTTCCAGGGCCTCACTGATGAAACTGGATAACATGCAGCAAATGTTTTCCATGTGCCAAGCATTTTGCATATATTATCTCTAATCTTCATAACACTGATGGAAGATATAATTATCCCCCAGTTACCAATGACAGAATTTGGATTCAGAAAGGGTGTACCATTTATTCCAGAACTGGATTTGACTCCAGGTTTGTTCAATTCCAAATCATGTTTTCCTAATACTTCTTGCTATTGCAATGTTCTGGCCCTTTTGTGGCTAAAATTAGCATGCATAGGTCCACAGCAATCCATCTCCAATATAAAACAGGGAAATCGCCAAATGCCTCTCCCTCCAATCAGGGTTTCTCCGCTCTGCCTTCTCCCCAGACTCAGACCTCTTTGCTTCTGTCTGTATCCTGTGAAAGGACTTAACCTGGTCCTGGGCAGGGTGCCTGGTCTGAGCTATCACTGGCGGAGTCTTTACTCATTTTCCACAATGATCAATAACCAGCAGTGTTGGAGACCACTATGAAGTGGCTCTGAGCAGGATTTGAAATTAACTAATTGGTTTTTTATTTATCTGTGAGCCTGTCCAAGGCCTAGGCCCTTTGCCTGGTGATGGGAGCTGATTCATAGTAAGTGAAACTCTACAAATCACTGGTCCTGGCTGAGGCCTGTAGTGGCCTGAGGCCAGAGATACCTCAAAGGGCAAGGTAAAGAAGGCCGCAGCCGATGACATCTTGGCTCCACAATCAACTATGTATATAGAGACTGCCCGGCAGGCATCTTACCCTGCAGGCATCTCAGTCCCACTACAAATGCCATCTTGGAGATAAAATAGTTCTTTTTTTGGTATTTTTTACTACTTGAAGATGTCTTTGAAGTGACTCTCAAGGTCTTGCTCAGTTCCGGCACCTCCCTCAGTATCCCCTCTCTTTGTCTGCTGTGGAAATAAATATAGGTGGTCCAGAGAAGCTCTTGGTCTTAGCCCTAATCATAGCTACAGAGTCAAGAACTCTGTAAGGACTTTGATCCTCCTGGAGCCCTAAAATCATACCACTGGTCTCATTTATTTAAGCTTTCGCCATACACTCGTTTGGAAGATTGGGGATCTAGGCCAGGTCCCTGCTACAGCAGTAACAGGGATTCCATCAGTTCCTTTGTGCTCAGTTTCGTCCCACAGATCCTCAGATGAACAGATGTCTATTTCTATGCAATTCCTTATTTTTGAACAGGAATAAACCTTAGAAATTAATTTTTCTACTGCTTCTCTTTGAAGATGATTAAATGAAGGCTTAGTGAGGCCAAAATGACTTTCTTTGCATCATGTTCTTTAGTAGCTCACAGAGGAGGATGGGAGTGCAGGGCCCTGATCCAGCCCAAGGATCTTTTTTGGCACCACACCAAATCCAGAAGGCCCTTGTGTACCAGGTAAGTCATTTCTGCCTCTCCCCTCGTCCACCAGAACCGACAGCCATGTGGAAGTGAGATTTTCCTAATTGGGAGGAAATCCTGGCAAAACATGAGTGTTGCCCTGAAGCCTATCATCCTTGATCAAACTGAGAAGTGCCCTGCTGTCTGACAAGCTGGTCAGAAACACAAACAGCGCAAGGCAGCCAGTCCTGTCACTAGATATAGGCGTCCTGCTGGCAAGCTAAGTGCTTCCAGGCAGTGACATTTCTACTTGTCTCGAAACAAACTTCCAAGTGCTCCGAAGCCAAAAACATATTGAACCAGGGAGAACCCAGTGCCGGGCTCAAGATTAGATACGTTCCTTCTTTTGTCACTGAGAATGTTAAGGTTCACGGCAAATGTAGGCAGAATGAGCTGCTGGCACGGGAATTCCACCTGAAGGGTGAGGTGACTGGGAGAAGCTGCCCTTGGTTTGCGGGGAGGCTTGTCTTTCCTTGGTAGCTGGGGACCTCCACTGCTTGCTGGTAAACATCTCTTTAGCTAGGAGATCTTGAAGAGGGCACGTAACCTCTTTGAAGTTTAACTTCTTCATTGGTAAAATGCAGGACATAGATGAACGTCTTACTAGAATCCTTCCAGTCCTTGCCATATAAAGAAGAGAAATTTAAAATCTACCCAGTCTCCTCCGCCTCACTGTGATTTTCATTCTGACCTTGCGTGCTATTTTCCCTATCATGACCTCCAGGCTCTCAATCTCTTTCTAGTTTTTCGTAGCTTTCTGGCCAGTCTGAACAGCTTCTCAGCCCTCTATCTGCTCTGTTATTCCATCCCAACAACTTTATTAATTCCTACTGTTTGTCTGTTCAGTCTCCTTCCACTCCTGAAAAGCTGTCCCCGTGAGAGAAACACGGAGTCTGCTGTATCAACTGGACCTCTTCCAAATTTATGTTTTTGTCTGCCAGTAGATTCTCAGTGTTCTTTAGAAATTCTCTCAATCATTTCTAGTTGACTTCCTTTTGCTTGTCCTATGATAGAAAACCCAAACATTTATTTTTCTTAATATCTTACCTTCATTCATGATTATAAATTAGGTGACATTTTCTCCAAACACACAGAAAATTTTATTATTCAGAATCAACAACTGTGAATTAAGCACTTAGCCACTCTTATAGGTAGCAAGGATAAAATGAAATAATATTTGTGTTCCTATATTCTAATAGCAAGAATGAGAAAAAACAAAGCTTGCTGAGACATTTTCATGAGTTTTAAATGAATTCTCAGCTGCTACGTACAGAGTAAGTTTCCATGTTACCAGGTGCTAAACATAGACTGAGAAGCCATGAGTCACATACAGGTTTCAGAGGCTCTGCAGAACTGAGGAGTTTGGAAGGCTTTGAATGTTTCTAAGTGCTATATTGTTTTAGAAAAAGCAAGATATAGGGAATAGAAAGTGATCTGGGAGAGAAATATAAATTATATATATAGTATTATTAGGGAAGGTCACATTTATAGGTAAAGTTTGGGCAACTACTTGGAAGAAATGAGGGCACAAATTATGTGGATAACCAAGGAAAGAACTGTTAGACAGAACTACACATAAATAGCCCAGGAAGATCATATAGTTGGTGCAGTTGAGGAAGATCAAGGAGACCAGTGGGTCCAGATTAGGAGAATGGGAAGCAGAATGAGAGTGGTGACCAGAGAAACATCGGAGAGGAATGATTCACGGCTACAGAAAAGCCTTGCAAAGAACTTCAATAGTTTTGCTGAGTAAGGTAGGTAACCTCTAAAGGAATTTGAAATAAAAGGAATGATAAAAGGGCATTGTGTTTGTTTGTTATTAATATGTTGGAATTCTGTTTCTGGTTATTATAAGGTAACTAACACTAGGCAATTCCTTCTTCTATAAGACTTTATAAAATGTAGCAAATACATGAAACAGTTATTTCTAGAATTTGGACAACAGTCAGCATGACACAGTAATTCTAGAAGAAATGGAAAACAATTCAGGGAGCCCCAAGATGGTTCTTGACTAGTACTAGAAGTGGAAGAAGCGGTGCTTTCTGAACAGCAGCTCAGAAATTCAGAGTCCATGTGAGTCCATGCAGGACAAAGTAAAACCCCAGCCATCACAGAGATTATCGTGGCCTTGCAAAGTTGAGGACATAAACCAAAGCTTTGGTAGCTGGGATTACAGACACGCATGAGATAAGCACTGGAGAAGAGGGAGCTTGGCAGAGAAGTTAAGGAACTGCACAGGGTCCCCCGTGAGTCTCAGAGGAAGCTAAGTTGCTCATATGCGGGGTACAGATTCCAAGACAGTGGGCAGAAATACCTGCTGATAGGTATGAAACCAACAAAGATTTTAGAGCCGAAGCCAAACCAGGAGATAGTGGGTTTCTGATTGTGATTTAATAAATTCTTGAGAAAAGTCACACTCTTGGAATATGGCCGTTATAGTTCAACTTTACATCCTCCCTTACATAAATTTCTAGATATTCCAGACCTAATTGAGGTTACTTATTTTGCTACATATAATGCTGCCAAACAGTGTTTAACAAAGCAGTTCTGCTGATTTATATCAGTTGCTCTGCACGTATCACACTGTATGGCATTTTACTACTTTTCTTAATATTTATTACACTGAGTAGGTAGTAGTGACATTTTGGGGTTTTAATTGCATTTCCTGGTGAAAAAAATTGACAAGATCTCATGATTACTGACCATTTCATAACTGTTTAATGCAGATTTTGTTCATTGTTTTTGTCTGATTTCTAATTAGCTTACATGATTCTTTCTAATTGAGTATTTAAATAAATGTCAGTGTTCTGGTGAAAAAAATTATAAGGGAACAAAAATGATCCATAATGAAGCTCAACTCTATAAAAGAAGATAAAATCCTAACCCTCAACTGTGTAGTAGTCACAATGCCCCAAATGCAATTAAGATACTGTACTGTATTCAAAAAAGCAAGACAAGAATACATCAATAAAACAGACCCAGAGATGGCAGGCTTGCTAACGGATGTGAGTGCTGTTTGCTGCTCCTGAGCATAGAGAAGCAGGCAAACACTGACGCCTACTTCAGACACAGACACACACACAGCTGCACATACATGTACACACACACACACACACACACACACACACACACACACAGGCATGCATGCAGCATTTAAAGGCTCTCTTTCTCTGACTGAAAGTATTTCCAGGGGCCCCAGGGGTTTTAACCCTACAGGG
This sequence comes from Dasyprocta punctata, assembly GCA_004363535.1. Taxonomy (NCBI): domain Eukaryota; kingdom Metazoa; phylum Chordata; class Mammalia; order Rodentia; family Dasyproctidae; genus Dasyprocta; species Dasyprocta punctata. The sequence continues at coordinate 6,476 of RJWM01038813.1, read as the reverse complement.
CCCTCTTGATCATCTCTCCCTTCCTTTTTACTTTTCCACATTTTGAGAGTCAAACATTACAGAGCAAGACTTTCCAAAGGAATTGGATGTGTAATGAATATTAGAAAATCACTTGCCGGGCGTGGTGGCGTACACGTTTAATCCCAGCACCCGGGAGGCTGAGGTAGGAGGAGCGTTGTGAGTTCGAGGCCAGCCTGGGCTACAACACCAGTGCAAGGCCAGCCTGAGCTACATAGTGCAACCCTGCCTCAAAAAACCAGGGCCAGGAGTTTGGTTCAGCACCTTAAGCACCTGGCCTGGCAGGCGCGAGGTTGTGAGTTCAATCCCCAGTGCCACAAAAAAAAAAAACAAAAAGAAAAAAAAAAAAAAGAAAATCACTTGACATGCTCAGGTGAAGGTATAGGATTAGAAAATACAGGAGGAGACCTAAGTTTTACACTTTAGGGTAATCCATAGTGTAGAGACAGCCTAACACAATAAAAACAAAAACAAACAAAATCAAGCAAACAAACAAAAACAGAAAATCCTGGAGAATGAGGAGAATCTCATTCAGCATTAGTATATTTCTTGCTCAAATAATGTTTTAACAAAATGGTAGAAGGTATACAGACAAAAGGGAAAATAGAAATTATTGACAGTGAAATGAAGAACAAAAAATGTCCCTGAAAAAGACCTAATGGTATCAGTTTTCTTTTTTCTGCTTTCCTCTCCACTTCTCTCTCTCTCTCTCTCTCTCTCTCTCTCTCTCTCTCTCCTGAGAATCAGTCCCAGGAGCTTGCACATACTAGGCTCCAGTACAGATCTGCTTCTCATTTTAAAATTTAAGTAAAGAAATGCATGGATTAAGTCAAGAAATGTAACAAAGTAGAAATGTGAAGTGATAGAAAACCCAAAAAGAAAAAAAATTCTGAAGCTGAAAAGTGTATTAACTGAAATGAAAAATTCACCAGGGAATTCAAAGGTAGATTCAAGCAGGCAGAAGATATCCATGTCTACAACCATATCACATCAAATGTACTTGATTTTATTGGCTCTTGAAAACTAAGCGGGTGTAGTCTCATTAGTGCCTACATGGGGAAATAACATATCAGTGGCCATGGAAAAATATTATTGAGCCTGAGGAACATAAAGAAAAAGATTCAAGGGAAGAGAATACAGATGTGACTAGTGGTACATCAAAGAGAACCAACATATACTTTTAGGAATCCTCCCCCTACAAAAACAAAGGGAAAGAAACAGACAAAATATTAGACATTTCATTCACCAATGCTAGAGAGAGAAAGAAATCAGGAAAACAATTCTGTTTATAATAGTTTTAAAAAGTAAAATAAAATAGGGATGAAGGTATAAGAAATTAGAATAGCAAAGGAGATGGAAGACCTCTACAGTGAAAACTTCAAAACACTGAAGAAAGAAATTGAAGCAAATACTGGAAGACACAAAGACCTCCTATGTCGGTAGATTGGCTGAATTAACACTGGTAAAATGGCCATAATACCAAAGCAAGCTACAGATTTGTGCAGCCACACTAAAGTGCCAATGATATTCTTCATAGAATATCAAAGGCTTCAAAGAAAAGAAGCCTAAAATTTATATGGAAAAAAGACTAAGAATATCCAAAGCAATCATGAACAACAAAAGCCAGGCTAAAGGCATCACCATCCCCGATGTAAATTGTACTCCAAAGCAATAATAATAAAAGTAACACAGCACTAGCACAAAAATACACAGAGAGACCAATGGAACAGGAAAGAGGACACCAGAACAAACCCACACAGCTACAGCTATGCCATTTTGGACAAAGCAGCCAAAAACATACATTGAAGAAAAAGTAGTCTCTTTAAAAAACGTTACTGGGAAAACTAGATATCCACTAGTAGAAAATGGAAACTGAATCTTTACCTCTCACTCTATACCATAAAAAGAAATCACTTCAAATGGCTCCAAGACTTAGGCATAAGACCTGAAACTTCAAAGCTGCTGAAACAAAACCTGAGGGAAACACTTGAAGCCATAAACACAGACGAGACTTCTTAAATAGGATCTAATATCTCAGAAAATAATGTCGAGAATGAATAAATGGGACTAAATCAAATGTGAAAGTTTCTGCACAGCAAGACAAACAACCAAGAGAGTGAGGAGATAACCTACAAAATGGAAGAATATCTTTGCTAGTTACACTTCTGACAGGGAATTAACATTCAGATTTTATAAAGAACTTAAAAATCTAGCATCCAAAAACCAAATAATCAATAAATGGATAAGAGAAACTTCTCAAAAGAACAAGTACAGTTGACCAGCGAGTTTTTGAAAAATGTTCAAGTTGTTAGCCATTAAGGGAAATGCAAATAAAACTGCACTGAGATTCCATCTCACCCCAGTCAGAATAGCTATCATTAAGAATACAAAAAACAAAAAATGCAGAAAACGCAGGGAAAAACAAACCCTTCTACACTGCTGGTGGGGATGTAAATTAGTACAGCCACTGTGGAAAGCAGTATGGAGGCTCTTCAACAAACTAAAAATGGAGCATTCCTTGGCATAAGATCAAACAAATTAAAGTCAGCATACCATAGGGATAGGTGCATATCCATGCTTTTTGTAGACAGTATTCAATAGCCAAGATGTGGAACTAGGCTATGTAGTGAATAACAGATGAGTGGATAAAGAAAATGTGGTATATATACACAATGGAATATTATTTAGTCATAAAGAATGAAATTTTGTCATTTGGATGGAAATGAAAGAATTGAATATTGTCATGTTGAATGAAATAAGTTCGATTCAGAAAGAAATACAAATATCGCAAGTGCTCCCTAATATGTGAAGTCTAAAAGAGATGAGACATAGATAAATAATAGAAAAAAACTCAACAAAACCAAATTTATTCTATAAAATGATATAAAAATGAACAAATCTCTAGGTAGATGAGAAAAAAAAGACAAGACTAATAAAAGAAAATGAAGAACTCACTGCTAATTCTACAGACATGAGAAGGAATATAAGAGAATAGTATGTTGACATAATTCAATGACTAAATTAAACAAACAAATTTCTAGAAAACTACCACCTATAAAGACTAAGTCATGCAGAACTAGAAAATCTGAAAAGACCTATAAATACCAAAGAGATTAAATAAATAATAAAAAATCTTCCAATAAAGAAAAGCCCTAGATATGATACACTCACTGGCAAATGCTATCCAATATTTACAGAAGAACTTGTAGTAACCCTTCTCAAACCTTTGTTAAACTAAAGAGGAAGGAACATTCTTTAATTTATTCTATGAAGTTAGCAATTCCCTAATACCAAAGCTAGAAAAAGAAATGATAGTAATAAGATTGATGAGTATTCTTTTTATAAACACTTTATATAAATCCTAATATCAATAAAATACTGGCAAATCAAATTTATCAGTATATTACAAAGATAGTACACCATCAGCAATTTATTACTGGGATGTTAGGAGACTTCACAGTGAAACCCAGCTAATGTACTAGATCAGAAAGAAAGGGAGAGAAACACTGCAGTCACCTCAATGGATCACTATTTCATACTAAAAATATTGGACCAATTAAAAATGGAAGAAATCCATATATATATATATATATATATATATATATGTATATGTATAAAGTCATCATAATTACAAAGAATCTCTGCCCACAGACAATATGATCTTAGATGTGGAAAAGCCTACAGATTTCATTTTTAAAAGCTATTAGAATTATTGAACAAGTTCAGCAAAAAAGCAAGATTCAAAATCTTCACACACACACACACACACACACACACACACACACACGGGAATGGAGGAGAAATCAGCAGTATTTCCATACAGTAACAATGAAAAATTTGTTGTGGAAATGTTAAGCTCGAGATTCTTATCATCTAACTAAGGAATGGTAATGAGAATTTAGTGGAATATGTAGCCTATGATTCTAGGATATTGTCTGCTCAGAGTTATAAATTTGGTAATAATTGGAGTATAGCTGGTAGTTAAGGCTATTTATGTCAAATTATATCAACTCTTTCCTTCCATTTAAACTGTAGCCTAATTTCTTACCCACTGTTTCTTCTCACTAGTCTAATAAGTATTCCTATTTCTTTTCTAAGGTCACATATTTTCTTATCTTAGGCAGTCTCTGTGGCCACATTTATCACACAACACCTTATCTTCAGTATACCTAAATTTTATTTCATTTATCTCACTTCAATTTTTTTTTTTTTGGCTGGGTTTCTTATCACAGGCATTGGTATTCCTAAGTATTCATTTTCCCAAGCTTAAAACTCTCATTCAGCGTCCCACCGTCTTGTTCACGGTGTTTGCTGTTGACTCCATGTGTTTTCGCGTTTGATCCCCTCTGTACTGTCCGGGTCTTATCCCGCAGCATGTCACTAAGGTACACTGCACAAAGTTCCCCAGCGGCTGTAAGCTGCAGCTCTTCCTGCTTGCATTCCATCCTAGAAATGCACCAATTTTAGAGTGTTTAAAACTCCATAGCCTCAGCCACACATGGTGTTGCATGCTTGCAATATCAGAACTAGGGAGGCTGCAGCAGAAGAACTGCTGTGATTTCAAGGTTTAGCCTGGGCTATATAGTGAGTTTAAGGTCAGCCTGCATTATGTAGTGAGACTTGTCTAAAAAAAATTCCATAGCTTCACACATGTTTAAATTCTACTTGTTCTCAATCTAGTATTAGCTCTTCTTGGGTAGATTCTTTGACTCCAAGTCAAATTCAATTTCCCCTGGTCATTAATTCCACAAGATTCTGTTATCTCTTATCCTTGCAGTTATGGTCTGATTTTGCATGCTCGTGTGTTTTGTTATATGCAGTCTCTAGGTAAATAAAGTATTCTTACTTACCTTTGTGTCTTCCAGGACCAAAAATGTAGCTAGCAACTAGGTGCCCACTAAATATGGATCAAACTGAACTTAATTGTATAATTTGGTTTCCCTGTGATGGAGATACTTTAAATAATAAAAGGGTCTTCATTCCCCACTAGTTAGGGCTTCTTTACAGTTAGTAAAGTTTTATCCATTCAGCTGTGTCAGACAGAAAACACTATTTCTCCCCAGGGCCTCTAAGAGTGTAAGCTAACCTTCCGGAAGTAGAATTTCACTCTCCAGGAACAAAGAGATCCTTCCCTTATACTTTGGAGAGTTTTCCTACAAAAATCCTTTGCAAGGGAGGCTTCATCAACGGCAGAGACCTCTTGTACTTTCTTCTGTGGGTTGGTCCCAATAATCCACCCACAATCTACTTTTAACTTCCTCCCCATCACCAGACTCTATGTGTTTGACTCTTCCCCTTACCATGAAAGCAATAAGCTGCAGGAAGAAACACAGGAAACATGCTTCCCCAAAGCCAGGCCTTAGTAAGGCAACACTGAGTCTATGCGGAGCAGAATGCTGCATGCTATGGAGAGTCGCAGAAGAAATAAAAGGAGGCCTCCGAGTACAGTGGTAGAGTGCTTGCTAGCAAGTGTGAGGTCCTGAGTCTGCTCCCTGGAAACAGAAGAAATAATGCAAGGGCCACTTTCATCTTCCTAACACACTTGCAGGAGTGACAGAGATAACAGATGGGAACTAGAGAACGACCTGGCATCAGTGAGTTATAGAATAGCCTTAGGGTCTGGGTAGCGCAAGGCTGGACCTGGAAAGCACAGCTCAGCTCTGAGTGCATCATTTTTGTGTTATTTCTGGTAAATGCTTCCTACCTGTCTCCCTCTTCTAGCATTTCTCTCCGATACCAGCACTGTGATCATTTTAGATAGTCAAGAAGACTGGCTATTAGAGCTAATGACGAGCTCTTCTCTTTTCAGCACTATTGTATTTACTGTGTTGACTTGGAAGTGGCTTTAGTTACATAACCTTTTATTTGGTCGTTGATCTTGTTTAAATCTCAGTAGAAACAGCCACCATACATGCCTCAGGCATGGCTTGTGGATTGTCGCATGTGAAATTTTGTCACAGGAACCTATGAGGAACAGGTTTGTGGTGCTATTTTACAAACGGGGAAACTTGTTAATGTACTAAAACTATGTAATGTACTAAAACTTCTGAGATTTGATCTAAGTCAATAAAATCTTAAAAATCATACTCTACGCTGCCTTGAGATAGTTCATAGTCTTTTATTTGTATTTTTTAGGAGGGGTGTATGACTCATTCCACTGAAGGTCTAATAAATTTGATTGTGTTTTCTATCAACATCACAGTCGAATTTTGGAAGTGGCCTAAAAGCCCTTCAATAGATGAATGGATGGAGAAAATGTGCTAGTTATTCACAGCGGAGTACTGCTATACCATAAGGAAGGATAAGCATGAGTCATCTGTAGGAAAATAGAGTTCACCAAACACAAGAGAGATAATGGGAAATGGGGAGCTACATCTTTTGCAAGTGAAAGGGGATCAAGAGATTGAGGGAGAAGCAGGGAAGGGCCGAGGAAGAACACAAATAAAGAATTGAGATGT
>RJWM01038812.1:0-16516 GCA_004363535.1 Dasyprocta punctata | reverse complement strand
CCCAAAGTGTTCAGTGCCTTCTGCTGGCTTGAACTTGGCTCCACCTTACCCTGACCCTAGGAGCCCCCAGTTGCCCCCGATCCAAGATACCTACTTGCCAACAGTCCTCTCCCGCAGGATGTCTGAACCCAAATAACTCACCAGCCACTGCAGTTCACTGTAGCCTCTATGGAGGCCTCTGGGGTCACCAATAGTCATGTGTCTGCAGGTTCCGGTTGCCCTTCCCACACAGTGAGCCAGGGCTTTAGGGACAAAGTGTGTCTTACTACCTCTTCTTCATTGCTCTCCCCCTGGGCTTGAGTTTTCTCTATAGATCTTTGCTGAGTCCCAGGGACCTACTTCCCTTCTTTTCCTCATGTTGCCATATTCCAGTCTCTAGACACCACATCTCAGAGAAGCTATTTCTGTTTACCACTGTCATCTTCCTGGAAGTCTCCTGACTTTCTGAGGTATTACTGAAAAGCACAATATTCCTATGACTGAACTATTTTGAGGACATTATGCTAGTATTTATCAGCTGAAGCTCTTCAGTCAGCTGTCAGTAGAAGTGGGCTGCCTGAATAAAAGAGAATGAGAAAAACTGGTGAATAATAGCTTTTCCAAAGTCTCTTCCATGTCATCTGTGTCTCCTGTGGTAAAGCAAGGTGCCACGAAACCTATAATGGGTGCTCAGTGAGTCACAGAAGGCAGCTCCTCTGAAGAGTTCACTGAGCTGTCACCTCAGCATAGAAAATAAAGTTGAAGCTAGAAAGGAAAAATATTATGTGTGAAAGCCTACAGGAAAAATACTTCTCAAGAACTGAAAGAAGGGCCAGGGAGACAGCTCAGTGGCAAGCTGAGCTACTTAGGAACTGCAAGGTCCTTAGTTCAATTCCCAGTAAAAAACAAATCAACAAACCAAAAAAATAAAGCACACACTGTATTTTTTAAATCACACAACATATATAGTGTAATAGTTGAAGAAAGGCTGTGATAAATTGAAAAGTAATACTATAAATCCACAACAACTCAAAAATAGAGGTATAGATAAGTCAAAAGTGTAGGCAAAAATCAAATCATAAACAAATGAATTAAAAGCCAGGCGTGGTTGTCCATGCCTGTAATCCCAGCACTCAGCAGGCTGAGGCAGGAGGATCGTTGTGAGTTCAAGACCAGTCTGAGCTACAAAGTGAGTTCAAGGCTAGCCTAAACTGCATAGTGAGACCCTGCCTCAAAAAATAGGGCAGGTGATTTAGCTCAGTGGCCTAAGTGCCTGCTTGGCAGGCGTGGGGTTGTGAGTTCAATCCCAAGTACCAAAAAAATTAAAAAAATAAAAAATAAAATAAATAAATAAAAATGAATTTAAAAAAAGGACAAACATTTCTAATGCTACCTATAAGAAACCTTTAAATATAAAAACTCAAGTAAAAGAAGAAAAAAAAAAAGTGCCAGGCATGGTGACACACACCTTTAATCACAGTACTTGGGAGCCTGAGGTAGGTGGAACGTTGTGAGTTTGAGGCTGGTTTGGGCTCAATTGTAGTGAGCAAGGCCAGCCTGAACTACAAAATGTGATGCTGTCTCAAAAAACTAGGGCTGGGAGTTTAGCTCAATGGCTTAAGTGCCTGCCTGGCAGGCACGAGGTTGTGAGTTCAATCTCTGGTACTGACAAAAAATAAATAAATAAAATAAAATAAAATAAAAGTAAAAAAAAGAAAATTATGTACTATGTCTAACACTATTCAAAAGATGGCAGTAGCTATGAGTATCAGATAAGTAAATTTTGAGTAAAGAATATTAGTAAGGGGCTGTGGATCTAGCTCAGTAGCATAAGCCCCTGCCTGGCAAGTGCAAGGTCCTGAGTTTGATTGCTAATACACATACACACACAAAAGGAATGAAAGAAAACCATGTGTCCACAAGTGAATGTGAGGGTGTTAAAGATGAGGACAGAGTATGCAAGGCTTGATAGGGTGTATTAAGGTGAACAAAAATGGTATATTTACCAAATAATCTCAACATCTAGCAGTTCAGTGAATAAAGCCATACACCTATTAGGGAACCCATCTTTGGTAAGATTAGTAATAAGCATAGATGGTTATTCCTCACATTTCCTCTTGAATGTACTATACATGGGTAAGAGTTTGGGGATCCAGGAATTTAAACTAGTCAATATAAAAACATCCTGTGTTTGGGTCCTAATATATGGGATAAGAAATGAAAGCCTAGTGCAGAAAAAGGTAAAGTACTGACTACAGGCATAGAGACAGTGCAGAATGCCACACAACTTCTGTTTGTCTCTTCTTCCTCCCAGTTCTTTGCCTCATGCACACTGTCAGCACATTCCAACAAGTTTAGGTCACCCTTGAATTGTCCCCCAAAGAGTTACAACTGAAGAGGAATTTCCAATGCTACTACTCTGGTAGAGCCAAGATTCTAACTCAGACTCTGGCTCAAGGAGCACGCCATCTAAGGACTACAGTACCCACTACCAACACAGGCTCAATCACCATTCTACATGAAGTAAAATGTGTGGAGTACTTTTTAGTACCCAGGGCCTCACACAAGCTGTGTTGAATACTAAAAAAGGAATGTTTGATGAATATGAAACAACAAACTAAGAATACAAGCTATTGCACCTTTACCGTTCTATCAGCTGAAAGAATATCTCAGTTTCAAGGGTATTTCTAATTCCCAGGCATTGGCTCATTTTGGGGCCCAGGGAGTGGGGGTGGGACACCCAGAAATTGAACTCAGGACCTTGTGCTTGCCAGGCAGGTGCTTATGCCACTGAGCAATCTCCCCAGTCAAAGGCACTGATTCTTAACATCATTTTCCAGTAATAAAAACTAGGGAAAAATGCCCAATTCTGGGATTGAGGCCAAAAGTATAGAAGATGATCTTGGAACATCTTAAAGAGTGCCACACACACACAAAAAAAATAAGTACCAAAAAGCAGAAAAAGAACAAAATCATGAGTATGTCAAAGGGATATAAAATATTTATGAGGCTAACCCCAAAGATCCAAGTAAGACTTTTCACAACAGTCAAAGCTGTTTAATACTTTTTTTTTTGGTCTTCTTGGGACAGGGTCTCACTATGCAGTTCAGGCTGGCCTTGTGTTCACTTTGTAGCCCAGGCTGGTCTCAAACTTGCAATGATCCTCCTACCTCAGCCTCCAGAGTGCTGGGATTACAAGCATGCCTCACCACACCTGGCTAACGCTGTACAATACTTTGAAGAAAATATAACATTACTGAATTATTACTTGAAGTACAAATATACTCAACTCCTTAGGGATATGAATGGTAAATTTCTTTGAACATAATTCCAAATAACTTGTGTGGATATTTACCCTTGAAAGTGACATAACGCCCTATACTTTCATTAAGTGTGGACTGCCCATTCCAAACAGCACAGTATGAAAATGGAAAAGAGTAGTTAAGTGGAGAAACCTGGCAAATAAGACCTTAGCCAAGTGATTAAAGTCAATTATCAACAGGATTAAGTCATGTTTGACAGCAATATACCTTCCTTTTTTTCCAAATCTATTTTAGTAATATACCCTTGATTTGTGATTAACATAGCATTTCACCTGAGATCTTTCTTCCCCAAATTGTAAAACTTACCCTAATCTTAGGGGCAGTTGTGGGGGCTTAAGAATAAATCTTAAAAGAGCTTCATCTCAGAAATTACAATGTCGCAGGATCCTAGTATCTACAAAGGACAAGTAAAAACCTAATGAGGGGCTGAGAATACAGCTTAGTGGTAGAACAGTTACTCGGCATATTCAGTGCCCTGCAATCCATATCCAGCACTCTCAAAACAAAAGCTAAATCTTAGCAAAACACTGACTTTATTTAATACCAATGTACCAGTATTAGCCTACTAATAATGAACAGTCACAACATACTAATATAAAGCATCAATTATTAAGGTAAAATGGGTATGTCTTTCATGCAAATTCTGAATATGGCTGAATCCATATTCCTGAATTTTCTGTAAATCTAAAATCATGCTGCCAGTTCTGGTGGTATACACCTCTAATTGCAGCACTCTGGAAGCTGAGGCAGGAGGATCACTGCAAATTTGAGGCCAGCCTGAACTCCACAGTGAGGCCTATCTCAAAACAAAAACAAAACAAAACCCAAACCAACCAAACAAACAAAAAAACAGCATATACATATAAAAAAACCCAAAAACAGACAAACTACGCTAAAATAATTTCAGTTCCAGGTCCATTTTATCACCTCTTTCCCAAAGGGTGTTTTAATAGGCAGCACGGGACATTCTCCTACCCCACAGGGCCTTTACTAGACAGGAAAGCCAAACAAATACGAGGTTCCTTTGAGCCTGGTATTAGGCTACTTAATTGACAAATATATGATCTAACAAGTTGGCTCATTATGAGTCTTCCTAAGTAACAGGAGAAAGATGCTGCTAAGCAAAGATTTTAAGTATTACAGTTAATTTGTTAATTCAGTGAAACTGTTTTCCAAGAGAATATTGACAGGTCCATTAACTAGAGCTGTTCATAAAGTCCTAATTAAGCAACAAGATTCACAGGAGTCATTGTCACTCTTTTTAAGTTCTTAATTAGTTGCGCATAGCAGGCAGTTTTCCTTTGTGTAAACTCCGAGGCACTTAGCTACCTTTTTGTGTCCTTTTGGGGTTTGCTGAATTTATCCCTCTGGGCTCCATTTTCCTGATTGAAATGTGAGAAATGATCCAAAATTTCAATGTAAAAAATATCCAATGCTGCTGGGTGTGGTGGTGCATGCCTGTAATCCTAGCACTTGGGAGGCCGAGGCAGGACTGCTGTGCGTTGGAGGTCAGCCTGGGCTACACTGGGAGTCAAATCAGTCTGGACCATATAGTGAGTGAGACCTTGTCTCAAAACAAACAAACAGAAAATTTCAGTGTCACTAATTTCTTTGAATCCAACAAGAAATGACATACAATGATACATGTCACAGCACTTATTACAGTCTCCACCTACCTTTAATGTTTTCTCTCAATGCAGAACAAGGCTGAATTCTAAAACCTGTTCACTACTATAAAGAGGGTATTTGTGTTTATTTCTACCTATGGCACTTGGCAGCTTGTACATTCAGACCAGTAACCCTGCCAGGCTAATTTCAGTTTCCATTGCAACATGGAAGGCTAGGGATGAGTAAGAATCTATATTGAATTTTACACTGTCTTCTTATACTTACCAGGACATAAGTTTCTTTGCTAAAGGAAAAAAAAAAAAATCAAGTCAACAGGGATAAGGAGGTGACTCATTAACTTCACAGATCAATTACAAAATCCCACTAAATTACTTTAATGTGCGTGATTATGCCACTGAAAACTCTTGGGGCACTGAAGTACCAACACACAAACACTAAGGAATTACCCCTTTTTAAATAGCACAGGAACCCTTCTCTGCACATAGGTAGCCCTACTGTGGTTAGGAAGGCCTTGAGCACTCAAGGAACACAAGACTACAGATTTAGAACTCTATGGAGGCATGGGTTTATAGTTCAGTGGCAGAGTACAACCCTGGGTTCAAACCCTGTCACACACTGGGTGTGGAGGCACATGCCTGTTATCCTAGCAGTTGGGAGGCTGAGACAGAAGGATTGCCATGAGTTCAAGGCAAACCTGGGCTACATAGTGAGACTGTCTTAAAAAACCAAAACAAAAACAAAACACAACAAAACCCCAGCACACATACACACACACAATCTTACAAAACTATTAACCACAAAATTTTTCTTTTCTTAAACCAGTACAGTTTGTGATGAAAGGCTGTGCTGGAAAGCAAAAACTGCTTGCTGTTCTTAAGACTCTGGTATAGATTAGAAGTATATAATCTCTCTGGTATAGATTAAAAGTTGACAGAACCACTATGATAAAAACATGCAAAAAGTACACACAAACCCCAAACTTGGAAATAAAGATTATTTTACTTCTGAATAGTTTTCCCATCACCTAAGTCCTCTAAAAGATGGGAAGAATCTAAGGCAAAGGTACTGATAACAGGGAACTTTTTAGTGGCCATGTTGGCACTGCTCCATACCTGCTACTACTGAGCTGTTTAACTTTCAAGACCTGAATTTCATTCTGTAGAAGACGCTAGAAATCACAGTCCGCCAGCCAATCTATCCTGCTATCTAGTTTTGAAAGGTCCCAGAAAAGAGAATGGTTTTCAACCATGAAAATGCTTGGGGAATTTTTTTTTCCCTTTTCTTTTTTTGCGACAGGGTCTTGCTGTGTAGTTCAAGATGGCCTTAAACTCAATAGGTAGCCCAGGCTGTTCTTAAATTCACAGTGATCTTCCTGCCTCAAGAGTGCTGGGATCACAGGAGTGTACCACTATGTATGGCCATGCATAGGGGAGTTTTGACATGGAATATTTTATGAAATTTAGTTTTATTGGAACATATATGGTACTGGGCATATGGACTGAACCCAGGGCACTACATCTTTAGCCCTTCTTAATTTTTGAGACAGGGTCTTGCTAATTTGCCCATGGTGGGTCTGAATTTGTGATTCTCTTGCCTTAGCTCCCTAGAGTACTGGGGTCACAGGCGTGAACCACCATGCCTAGCTGTCTTAAGACTTTCACATTACCCCTGCAAATTAACTGCAAATACTACATGGTTGCATAAGCCTAATATTTACCATCTTGCTCATCAGATGAAGTGTATCCTGACCGCCACTCTAGGTCAACACATAATAAATTATCTATAATGGCTAAATGTCTGAGCTGTCTTATGTGGTAGTCACTAGACAGACACTGGGATTAAAAAACTGATTTAATTTTTATCAACTTAGTCATACATACAGTGCAGCTCTGGGAAATGACAGCTGGACTTTAGATTCTGAACATTCTTTTCTGGAATTTGGATTCTCTCTAATCTGAGTTGCAATAATAAAATGGGGGTGGTCACTTTGGCAGCACATATACTAAAATAATATAATTAGGACCTACATGACAAAAGGACTACATACATTACTCAATGTGACACAGAGCTGTCAGACATCTGAAGTCCCGATGGAGGCAGGTTTCTCATTCACAAGAAGGTATCTAGGATGAAAGGAGGTAAAGGATGATAGGCTGCTCCTACAGTGTCCTCAAGGTACTAAAGATTAAACTCAAGGCTTTGTGCCTGACAGGTAAGCATTTTGCCACAAGCTACACACCTAGCTCTCTGAAGTCCTTTTCTAATATAAAATGTTTGTACCCAGACTAGGACCAACTCCACAGCAGGACCCAGTCCACTCTCAGAGGTACAAAACACTGCCCAAAGGCACTGGCCCACAACACTAAAACAGCGTGTGGTGCCTGACCTCAATGAAGACAGTGCTTGCTCTCCCAACAGTGTAACACAATCACGGGCATCACACTAGCCCAGATAGCTGACAACTGCTGGATTATTTCCAAAACAGATTTCTCAACTGCTCCAGACTACAGACACCTCAGGTAGGAGACATGGATACAAGGATCATCATCAGTCCCAAGCTGACTAAGCTTTCTACAGTTTCGCCCAATATTCAGGGAGTTCTTGCTATATGTCAGACTGGACTTGGTACCTAACACTGAACAAAGCAAGATACACTATTCTTTCTCTCATGAAAAGGCAATCGCCCTGTACAATTTCTCAGATGAATAATACAGCTCATCTCCAAAATCTTTCTTTACACAAATCACCAAAATCCTACTTTCAATTTCCAGAGACTAAATTTGTTAGAGGTAGACAGAAATGCTTCCCAATTGTTTCTTGATGGATACCAAGTAGCCAACAGGCCTGGCAGAGGCGGTAATCAATGCTGGAAAGATATTTACCTAAAAATTCCATATGCACAGTCCACCTGCCACTGTGTCCTCTCTTCAGGAGAGTAAAGAATATTGCTTCTTACGTTATCCTAAAAAAAAAAAAAAAAGCAAGAAAAGCTTTAGTGACCTATTGTACAGAATAGTGTCTACAGTAACAATGCATAATCTATTTTAAAATTGCTAGTATGTAGGGCCGGGGATTTAGCTCAGTGGCACAAGCACCTGACTGGCAAATGCGAGGTCAACAGTTTGATCCCTGTACCAAAAAAAAACAAAAACAAAAACAAAAAAAACCAGCTAGTATTTTAAAAAACATTCTCCAGTCAAGCATGTTGGTACATGCCTGTAATCCTAGGACTCAGGAGGCTGAGACAGGAGAACAGCTGAGTTCCAGGACAGCCTGAACTGTATAGCGAGATCCTGTCTCAAAATAAAAAAAAAGTCTCCATACTGTTACATACAAGCAATTTAAGGACAAGGAGAAGTGGCATATTTCCTATAGATTTCACCAGTTATTCTTGTTATGGTAAACTGAGACCACCTTGTCAGGTGAGGTTGAAGCAAGGAGAAGTTTATTTCAGCCTGGCTGGCCAAGGGCAATAAGACCACTGGTTCTGAGCATTGGGTGGGAAAGTTTTATAGGGGAACTTGGATAGAGGAGGGGGTCTGGCAGGAAGGAGTGAAAATTTTTGAAGCTAGGTCTGGGGGAGGGAGCCTTGTGGTTTTTTGTAGTATCTGAGTTTCCAGGTGAAGGTGCAT
This sequence comes from Dasyprocta punctata, assembly GCA_004363535.1. NCBI lineage: Eukaryota > Metazoa > Chordata > Mammalia > Rodentia > Dasyproctidae > Dasyprocta > Dasyprocta punctata. Next base: position 7,953 of record RJWM01038812.1, on the reverse strand, counting down.
GGGGCAGGTGGTTTATCTTGTTCTCATGGTTAGTGCAAGCACGGCAGGGTGTGTGGGCATCCTACTGGAAAAAAGGCACCAGAGTAAAGTTATTAGAGGTCAGTGCCAGTCTGTGGCAGTGCTATATATTGACAGGTCATTAAAGATTGCCTTGCTGAGCCGGGCGTGGTGGTACACGCCTTTAATCCCAGCACTCAGGAGACTGAGGTAGGAGGAGCCTTGTGAGTTCGAGGACGGCTTGGGCTACAGCTCGAGTGCAAGGCCGGCCTGAGCTACACAGTGCGACCCTGCCTCAAAAAACCAGGGCCAAAGCCGGGCGTGGTGATGCACGCCTTTAATCCCAGCACTCGGGAGGCTGAGGTAGGAGGAGCGTTGTGGGTTCAAGGCCGCATTGGGCTACAATGCGAGCACAAAGCTGGCCTGAGCTACATAGTGGGACCCTGCCTCAAAAAACCAGGGCTGGGAGTTTGGCTCAGTGGCTTAAGTGCCTGTCTGACAGGTGCGAGGTTGTGAGTTCAATCCCTGGTGCCACCAAAAAAAAAAAAAAATTGTCTTGCCATTGCAGTGTGGACTTGGCTTTTTGAGACAAAGTCTTGCTGTGAAGTTCAAGCTGGCCTGGAACTCACTTTGTAGACCAGGCTGGCCTTGAACTCCCAGTCTCTTGCCTCAGTCTCCCTTCTGCTGGGATTACAGGAATGCACCATCATGGCTGGCCTGGACTTGGCTTTGAATGAAGTTGGTTTACTATTTTTATGAGACAGGGTCCAAAGTAGAGGATCATGATAATTATGCCCAGAGGGCCTATGATGGGAATTAGTCAGGCGGCCCACAATCCACAGGAGAAAGGCCAGAAGCTATTAGCCTCAGTGGGGGTGTTTCTATCTAGACTTCTGATGTGATTTTGGAGGATTCTGACTGCCAGAAAGATGACTCCAGATCTGCTGACATAGAAATAGCACTTTTCTCCGAGAAAAACACATGTTCCTTTTTCCGCAGTTAGGGCTAATGCTCTCCAGTTTTGTAAGGTAACTGTGGACACAGAGTCTACCTCTTTTTGTTAATCTGTAATAGAGTTGGGGAGATCCTTTAGACTATTGGTGAGGTCCTGAGAGGGACTGGAAAGTGAGGCACTGGTGATGCCAGTCCCAGTGGCTGATTAGGCCCAGTCCCACCAGCAGGGGGATCACTACAGGGTCCAGTGGATGTCTAATTGCAATTTGGTATGGGGCTGAAGGCATTGGGATGGTTTGGTCTCCAGGGACAATGTCTATCCTTGGACTAAGGAAAATTTAAGAGTACAGGTTCTAGGCTAGTTGGTGAGGAGGCAAACATAGGCAGAAGTACTGCATAGCCAGATGAGACCAGGGTGTGTGTTTCTAGACAGAAATGGTTGTGTATGAAGACTATGGGTCTGTCTGTGGGTGGCCTGATTTCATGTCTAAGCCAAGTTTCTACTGCCATAGCTAGTGCTGCCATGACCAGTGGAGATGCCTGGGTACCCCATGGAGAATTTCAATTACGAAATCCTTTAACCATTGGGAGTATGGAGTCCATGCTCCTTGATTTCAACAAAACTAACTTCTTCCTAAACCAGGCGTGGTGGTGTACCCCTTTAATCCCAGCACCAGGAAGCTGAGGCAGGAGGATTGTTTTGAGTTCGAGACCAGCCTGGGCTACAAAATGAGTTCAAGGCCAGCCTGAACGGCATGGTGAGACCCTGTCTCAAACAATAGGGCCAGGGATCTATCTCAGTGGTGTAAGTACCTGCCTGGCAGGCACAAGGTTGTGAGTTTGATCTCCAGTACTAAAAAAAGAAAAAAAGAAAAAGAAACTAACTTCTTCCTATATCAGACTCTTTACCTGCTTCATAGGCACTACAAAAATTGTGATTTTTCCCTTTCTATTTACACATCCCTCCCTGATTTGATCACTGTTGCTTTCTTTTTTCCCCCCAAATCTATTTTATTTCAAAGAGAAAAAAAAAAAGACAAAATTTCAAAACATGTCAATCAGGGGGCAACAATAGTACATACACCGCACACTGTCATCCCCACTGTGTTGTTTTCAGGCTGTTAAGATAAATCTGTACTAGTCAGCCGGGCGTGGTGGCGCACGCCTTTAATCCCAGCACTCGGGAGGCTGAGGTAGGAGGAGCGTTGTGAGTTCGAGGCCCTCTTGGGTTACAATGGGAGCGCAAGGCCGGCCTGAGCTACATAGTGCGACCCTGCCTCGAAAAACTAGGGCCGGGAGCTTGGCTCAGTGGCATAAGTACCTGTCTGGCAGGTGTGAAGCTGTGAGTTCGATCCCTGGTGCCGCAAAAAAAAAAAAAAGATAAATCTGTACTAGTCAGACCTGGTAGACCAGAACCACTCAGAAAGGTAAGGTCTTTAGGTTTTATTCCTGCAAAAGTTGTCCTCCTACAGATTTAACCTTACTGGATAAAGAACTATGCTGACATCCTGGAATAGTTAACACAAAAGTGTCATGAACCTGGTCCAGAATGCCAACCAGCTATTTGCTGCTGTTCTCCCAGCAGTGTAACACGTGCCCAGGTACACAGCAACCTAGGCAGCTGCCTACAACTGGGTCACAAATGGGGTGTAATGGGTTGCACGTACCTGGGGTCTCATCTACCCGAAGCCCAACACCAATCATTCCTGCAACCAAAGCATTCCAGGTTATAAACAGCCAACAGTTTAGAAAGCACATGTATAGCTTGTAAGGCCACAGCCACAGGAACAGTAACAGACTGGGGGGGGGGCAGTAGGAGGAGCTTAGGGCGAAGGCCCGAGTTCATTCCGTATTACCCCAAAAAAGGAGCAATAACCAAGCTTGCAAAAAACGTTAACAAGCGTGCCTACACACTCACCAGCATAATTCATCTTATTTATGTAAAGTTAGGCTAGCTAAGCCCGTATCATTCCCCAGTCATTTTCAAATATATTTCACCCCTAATCGCCTCCAAAATATTAAAGGAACAAAAGCATAACAGAGGCTTCATTGCTCGTGTCCAAAAACATTATCTAAAACTGGCCTGGTCCTTCCCAGGCCTTGGGCTGAGAGGGCCCGACCCAACTCCACCCGGACACGTGCTCCTCACAACCGTCCCAAGGAAGCCGTGTGCCCGCGGCGCTGGCAGACCAGAGCTCTCGGGGTCGGGCTCCAGATGCCTCCCCAGAGAGAAAGGGGGACAGTGAGCACAGGGGGCGGCTCTGGGCCTTCGAATTCCCAGTCTCTTTAAGATGCTTTCCAAGCCCAAGCCTGGGGTCACAAACAAACGAACCTCAGTTTCGTCGCGTGCCCACATTCGTTCCCAGCCCGGGAAAGTAAACCTGCACCGCCTCTCCCCGGCTGACCCATCTCACCCGCACATGTCCGGAGCCCCGCAGAGCAAACCAGCCGGCGCAGAAGCCGCAGGTGAAAGGGCAGTCGGGAGGCTAGGGGAGCCCCGCCCCGGGTCGGCCGGTGGGCGGGGCCTATGCGGTCTCTGGCACGCGCCCCGCCTAGGAAAGGCGGGGTTTAAAGTGCAGGCGCTTTGTAGGGTGGGTGTTCGTCCAGCTCAGTGGCGGGAGAGCCTCAGGTAGAAAAGCCGCGGGGGTGCCGTCCCGTTTCTTATGCCTGGGTTGAAGGCACGCTAGTTCTAGAACTGATGAGGAGAGAACCTTGTGTGTATCCTAGAGAGCCGGGTCGACTGCCTGCCAGCTCAGAGCGCGGCCGGGGTGTGTGATTCTCGCACGTGTGTGGCAGCTTTTGGTTGCTGTAAGCCTACCCCACGCTTTTGTGCTTCCCACGCTGATCCTTTTTCTGTAGCAGCGCTATCACTTGGCTAATGGATCTCCCACCCACACAGGTCACCTTGGTCCGGTCCTCGGGATCTCTCCAGGAGGTTTTCCGGAGTCAGCCCCGTTGCCTAACCCTGCAGACTGCATCCCTGATTCTCTGCAGTAAGATCTTTAATTGAGCTGCAGCGCTAAAGAACGCCGGCTTTCTCTGTCCGGCACCATCGGCCCCTTATCCTTAGTCTGGACAGACAGACTGCCAGGTTAGAAAGATTTCTTTTGGACACTAAAACTACCTTTCACCACTAGGTAGAGTCATTATGATTCTGTCCTGCTTTAACAGGTAGTGACACTGGGGCCCAGAGGGAAAAAGCCTACCGGCAGGAATTCCTAAATTTATTTTGTAATTTCCTAGATTCTGGAACTTCTCCCTTGCCCCTGGATCCTACCAATATTTGCTAATCTAGTGCACCTGGCACTATCGTCTAGCCGGAACCTGGGAATCGACCACTGCCCTTGGCATCTGCCAGCATGTTTTGTTATCTATTTTCTCAGCTCTTTCCTAATGAAAAAAAAAAAATGTGCTTCCTGTGCACCCCCAACCCTTGCAGACCTCTCCTGAAAAACCTCAGAGCCCAAACTGGTTCTAGCAAAAGACCCTAGGTTATATGGCCAAAGACCCACTTGAGAAGTGGCAAGCACAAACGCTCTGCAGTTTTAATGGAGTTGGACACAGACTCTGGTTAGGAAAAGACTTACATAAATACAGTAATTAAAATTACTCATTGCTGGACCGGTCGGCAAGGACTCTGCTTTGCAGTTAAATAGAAATGTGGCTGAAAGCTGCTGCCATAATCAATGCCACATTCGGCTGTCACAGTGTATTCATAAAGGAGGGTTATGAGAGCTATAAAGCGGAGCAGATTGGGTGGATAATTGTCCTGCAGAGCTCTGCGAAAGGAAAAACTGCATTGCCATCTCATATATTTTGCTATCTCTCCTTCCAAACATGCAAAGTGGAGAAGGCAGAGCTACCCTGAGTATTCATGAAAAGGAAAGCTGAGGGCGTGTGTGTGTGTGTGTGTGTGTGTGTGTAAACATGTGTATGTTTGATTTCAGAGAAGAGACAGGAAATAATTGAGTACAGGGAGATATGAGAACCTTTGGGAAGATTAGAACCAATAACCTGGTGATGACTGGATTCACAGATTAGTCTAGGTAGAAGGTAGGATTTATGTGGAAGGAAGGCTAGTCATTATGAATAAGACTGTGAGGTAAATCATGTTCTCATACTCAATATGTGGTCTCCTGTTTTTTTTTTGTTTTGTTTTTTTGTTTTGTTTTTTTTTTTTTTTGCGGCACCAGGGATCGAACTCACAGCCTCGCGCCTGCCAGACAGGCGCTTAAACTGCTGAGTCAAACTCCTGGCCCTGGTTTTTTGAGGCAGGGTCGCACTATGTAGCTCAGGCCGGCCTTGCGCTCCCGTTGTAGCCCAAGCTGGCCTTGAACTCACAACGCTCCGCCTACCTCAGCCTCCCGAGTGCTGGGATTAAAGGCGTGCGCCACCACGCCCCGCCGTGGTCTCCTGTTTTAAATAAAGGCCATCTAGTATCCCATGGAGGGAAACCTAGATTATGATTTCTCCTTTTCCTAGTTAAAAGATCCTTTATTGTCAATATTTTCTACTTCTATTCTTTTAAATTCTGAATTCATGGTAGGATTTGACTTATGTGTTCTTTTCCTTATAATATCAACATTTTGCCGGGCGTGGTGGCGCACGCCTTTAATCCCAGCACTCGGGAGGCTGAGGTAGGCGGAGCGTTGTGAGTTCGAGGCCGGCTTGGGCTACAACGCGAGTGCAAGGCCGGCCTGAGCTACATAGTGCTACCCTGCCTCAAAAAATCCAGGGCCGGGAGTTAGGCTCAGTGCCTTAAGCGCCTGCCCTGGCAGGCGCGAGGTTGTGAGTTCAATCCCCGGTGCTGCAAAAAAAAAAAAAAAAAAAAAAAAAAATAATAATAATATCAACATTTTTTCCAATATTTTTGTTTCTTATGCCCTGTAGGCCAAATTGTTAGGAATAAGAATTTTTTTAAAAAGGGAACCAGGCATGGTTGTGTATTTCTGTAATCCCAGCACTCAGGAGGCTGAGGCAGGAGGATCACTGTGAGTTTGAACCTAGCTTGGTCTACATAGTTAAGTTTAAGACCAGCCTGAACTATATAGTGACACTTTGTTTCAAAATTCTAAAAAATAAATAAAATAAAAAAGGGAAACATATCTAGAAAAGCAAAGGATGAGGACATACGTATTTGTTCTGAATTTGACCTAAGTCTGGTCCCAAGTGACTCCAATTCCCCATACTTCTTGGTGGCTTGCCCTTTCTCTTCCACCTACCCTTTCCTTGTTGCATCTTTCTTGATATCTTTTGCCCATGAAATTGGTCTTTTCACTCTTCCTTGAACAGGAACCACTGTTAGCAATTTTTTCAGTCAATTGGCCAACATTTACTGAACATCTAACATGAGCCACAACTTGTTCAGTTGCCATTTATAAGGCCCTACAGTAGAGATTCCTACTTGCCTAGTACTTACAGTCCAGGGGGAAGAGTGCTAAATACTAGACATTCCTGGGCACAGGTCAAGAGCAGCTTACCTGGCTTGGGGGCCAGCCTGGGATACATAGTGAGTTCAAGACCAGCTTTAATACATGATGAGATCCTATCTCAAAAGCAAGCAAACAAACACAAGCCAAATGTCCATTAACTGATGAATAGATAAATAAAATATAATATATTCATACAATGGAATTTTTTGCCATAAAAAATGAAGTACTCTTCCTGCAAGATGGCCGCCCAGATAATACCGCATTAGGGAGACTCCCTAAATATACCATCCAAATGCTGGAATATAAAATAATATAATAACAGAGAGAAGGAAAAAAGAGGGAGATGGGTCCTCTGGACCCAAGAAGAATCTAAAATGAGAACTGTAGCCCACAGAAAGAGTAAAAAAATGAAATAAACAAAGGCGGAGACCAGCAGCACCTCTGACCGGAGCCGAATACAATTAGCGCTGTGACCCGAACTGAGAAGGTTCCATCAGAGTGCTGGTGATACGTGGTCAATTGCTTCTGCTGCAGTGGAGACAGCAGAGGCAGCGGTCGATTGTGGAGCGAGGTGGTCGCGAGCAGGTGAGTGAGTGAACCCGGTGGCCCCCAGCCCCCCACCCCCGAGGGAGAGCGAGGGACAGGCATCCATCTTGAGTCCGGAACTACACCTAATTAGGCATGGTTCCTGGAAGGTCGTGGCGGAATCTGTGCAGGCGCCCTGGGGGTGATAGGGGAAGTTAGCGCCCTATCATCACGCACTGCAGCAGACATCCGCGGAGCAGAGGCGGGCTGGGGAAACACACAGTGGGCCAACACGGGCTCTCAGCAGAGCCCAGGAAAATGCCAAGACAGAAAGGTAGAGGGTGCTCTCCGGACTCCAATACAAGCAGCACAAACCCAGATGCCACAAAGGCAGACAAGGTCGGGAGTCCAAAAATTAAACTCTCAGAGGAGATGACAGCTGAAGTGGGGAGACAACTCCATGAAGCTATGAAAGAAATTAAAGTGGCACTGTTAGCCCAACTGAGAATTGAAATGAAATACATAATAGGGGAATCGCCAAGCACCTCTAAAGGAAACGTAGCCAGAAAGGTGGAGGATGAAAAATCAAAGGAAATTGAGAATGAAACAAATAAAGACTTAGAACACATTAATCAGATTCAGAGAGACTACCAGGATATCAAAGACTCCAATAAAAGCTGGCAGAACCACTTAAAGGAAACTAAGGATAGACTTTCATATCTGGAAGAAAGAATGAAAGCTTGGGAGAGAGAAAGGAGAGACTTTCTCAAGATAATTAGAAACCTGGAAATGGCAGTGCAACGGCTGCAAGACAACCCAAGGAAACATAACTTACGAATAAAAGGTGTGAGTGAAGAAGCAGGGGTCAATACAAATCAAATTAAAAGAATATTTACAGAAATAATTTCAGAAAACTTCCCAAGCATGGGAACAGGAAGAGACTTTCAGATAACTGAAGCATATAGAACTCCAGCTAAACTTGACCAAAACAGGCCTACACCCAGACATATAATAATCAAGATTCCAGAAATCCAACACAAAAGCA